>PVHY01001479.1:144826-156928 GCA_004024945.1 Uropsilus gracilis
AAAAAAAAAAAAAAAAAAAAAAAAAAAAAAAAAAAAAAAAAAAAAAAAAAAAAAAAAAAAAAAAAAAAAAAAAAAAAAAAAAAAAAAAAAAAAAAAAAAAAAAAAAAAAAAAAAAAAAAAAAAAAAAAAAAAAAAAAAAAAACCTGATATGAAGGATCATTGAAGTTCTATGTATAGCCAAGTCATGGAAACAACCTAAGTGACAAAGGTAGAACAGTGGATCAGAAGTGTCTTATAGATGCACACAACTCAGCTTTGAGAAAGGATGTTGTATTGCCATTTGCACCAACATCACTAGATTTTGAGAGTTATGGTAACTGAAATTAGGCAGAAGGAGAAATAATGTATGATTGCATTCATATGTAGAAGATAAAGAAATGAAACAAAGGAACAGACAAAAGTAAACAAATTTAATTCCTAGAAATATGGCTGCTGGATTGATGCTACAAGAAGTAAATAGTGAAGTTTCTGGAACAAAGTGGGAAGGATCCCAATGAACTGGGATGGAGACTCTGGATACTTTGCTAGTTGGTATGGTATGGGAATTTATACCTGAAGAAGTGGGGATCTATACTTGCAAATCATATGCAGCATTGCAAAACAAAATTCCCTCAATAAAACATTAAAAATGATTTGAAATATAAAAACATTGTTTCCAGAGTCCTAATTAAAGATTCTGTTTTTAGCCATGAGAAGTCTGAGTAAGTAAAAGGGTTACTGATGCAGAGGTTTATCATTTACCATACTCTTTCATTACAGCCCAAAAGCTAAGTAAAATATTGAAAATTATTTGTTTTTCTCTATGGTTTTCATTAAATCTAATAGTCTCACAAGAATAAATATAAGAGCATATGTGATAACATACTTTACTCAAAAGAGTAAAGTAAAAGAGTAATAAGGACCAGGGAAAGATATGTTTTTAAAAGTGAAAGTCTTTATATTAACATTACATTTACTCCCTTAATTTAAAAAAAAAATACTTTTCCTATGGTAATTAGCTTATAAAATGGCACTTAATAACTTCTGGGGCCTCATCCTATACTACCTTTTCCCCTTTTAGTGTGGGTTAGGCTTAGTGACTCTTTCCTAATGAGTAGAATATGGGATAGTTATGGGATTCTACTTCAGATATTAGGTTAGAAGAAGAAATAAAAACCCTTGATTGCTTTATCTCTCTGGTTTCCTTTGAAAGAAGTCACTTGTTATTTTGTGGAAAAAACCAGTGCTGACCTAGGCCCTAGCAATTAGTGAAATTGGAAGTATTTCCTCTTTCAGTTCAACCTTCAGGTGATTGAAGCTCTGATCAGTCCACTGATTGCAGTCTTGTGAGAGACTCGGAGGCTCCTACTACTAGATTTGAACCCATAGAAACTCTGAGTTAATAAATGCTTGTTGTCTTCCTAGCTTTGGAATAAGTTGTTACTTGGCTGTTGAGACTAAATAAATCATTATAATTCATATATATATTTTTTTCTCTACCAGTTCATCTGAATGAATACTCTAATACCACTGAAATAGCATACAACAAAATTCAAACTGAAATACATTTTATAATTTATTATTTGCATCACCACAATCATAGAAAATAATTGATACTTCCAAGAATGAACTAAACTGAAACCAATGACTGGAAATCACATCCTCAGACAAATATTGATTTGCTTATGTAAATAGGTGATCAGACTGGGGTTCATTGCAAGACAGAAGACAGAGTGAAAAAGGGTTAACACGTTACTATGTCAACAGTGCCCCCCAAAGTATATCCAACCTTCAGGTCTTTACCATAATATCCATGCCAGATATTATATTAAAAAGTTTGGACTCACCAATAGATGGGATATAGGAATAACAAACAAAAGGCCAAGAAAAGTCAAAATAAGCTAACAACAGAACTGGGGCAAGCAGCCAGGGAGCGGGAAGAGCGAGGAAGAAATCAGAGAAGGGAGTAGCACACACACACACACACACACACACACACACACAAAATCAAGATGAAAGTTCACTGGTGATAAGGTAGAGGGAGAACACAGGGGAATGCAATGATATAATGTACACACATATACACGTATATACATAAATATGCAAACAACAAAATGATTAATAAAAAATGAAAAAAGTTTGAACTCAATTAAAATGAAACAGCAACCACAGTGCAAGTAACATCAAAATGTAGCTCTCTACTTCAGTGAGTGGGATGATCAGATAAAGTGTGAATGTTAGATGTCTATGGAATTTGTAATGGAATCTTAAAGTGAAATTTAAGGTAAACAAACACTAAATGGTCAGGTAAAATAATTAGTTATTCCTAGGAATGAAAAAGTTTTAAAATGCAATCATTACAATTAAATAGTAATTATTTTTTAAAAGTCACCCAAGTTAAATAATGGAAAGTACAGCTCTTTTCCTGCCTTTCCTCACTCAAGTAGTTCCTTAAAAAAATCAGCTCTGTTCTGTCAATTGATTCTTCAGCTCTATAGACAGAGACATGGTTTGTATTACTTTTTCTTCCTTTAGTCCATCATTATCTTTGTCCTAGTTATACTTTCCCTCTTAGCTATCTTGAGTAAAGTTAAAGGTTCACTTAAAATGTTACTCCTTTATCATCTTCTCTATTAGATAGTCTTGTTGGCTTTTTTAGAATATAAATTGAGGAATACTCTTAAATATTACTTCACCTTTTTGCTCTTTCTAATTCTCATTTATCAATTACCACATCTTTATATTTTTGTTAAAATATTATTTACCTTCTGTTACTGTACATCAGTCCTCTCCATATGCATATCAGTGGCATCTAAAAACAGAAACAATGGCCAGCATATATGAAGTCAAATTATGTAAATATTGACTTCAATACAAAAGTTATTTTGACCTTTTAAATAACTTTTTTTTTTTACTCAAAACTTGTACTACTCAGAAAACAAAGAGAATTGAGAGAATTGAGTAGAGGTGTGAAGAATTGAGAATTGTAAGAGAATTGAGTAGAGGTGTGGAGAAGGAGGCTGGGAAGAGATATTATAATTAATGTATTTCATTAACTGAGCATGAGCATTTTGTCTAAAGCATTTGAACACAAGTTTGGGATGCACCTTATAGTCTTGTTGACCAGGCGGTGGTAGGAATGAAATAACTATAGACTGTTCATATGAAACCTTGATTGCAGTGCTCATAATATTATCATTCATTTGCATTATCCACATTGTTAGTATAGTGCACATTGCATTTAATTGCCACTTAACGTATCAGAAGAGTCTGTTCTTCTGAGTAGACTCTTTAAGTGACTTTGAAACACTATTGATTCAGCAATACTGCAAAGAGTAGAATAGATAGATGAAAAAGAACAGTGGATTTATGCTAAAATGCTTATGTAAATGAATTTAGAATAGCTATTGCATGAGCAAGAAATAAGAATTCTAAATAAGAAAATACTGTGTCATAGGGGGCCGGGCACGGTGGCTCGTGCCTCTAAGCTTCAGCCTATGAAGCGGCCGGGGCTAGGGATCGCGGTTCGAGTCCCGCCTGGGGCCCGTAGCGAGCCCTAGTTCCAAAAAAATAGCTAGGCGTGGTGGTGCGCGCCTGTAATCCCAGCTACCTGGGAAACTGAGGCTGGGGATTGCTTGAATCTGTGGTACCCCGGGCAACGAGAGCCTGCGGTTCCACGGGCGAAAATAGAGAAACCTAGTCTCCAAAAAAAAAAAAAAAAAATACTGTGTCATAGATTAATTAGGAACATTTTCTTCTCTAATGCTTGTAAAGTAGTAACAATAGATGCCAGCCTATGATTGGTCCACTATACCATCAAATCACTTCTGGTAAGTCCTTTCTATTAAAATATAATCACTTTATAACTTGATATTCACATTACTATTATTACCAACTAGATCATGTGGGTGATGATTTTTGGGTGCTGAATTTTAATAACAGTTTGCATATCTATCCATTTGACAACTGCATGGTTTCATAGACTTTAGTAAAAATGTAGAAATATTTTGTTATTTGTTCTTTATATATCCTTTCACATAAAGTTATTGAATTATTTAAAAATATAGTGCTAAAGCTGCAGTCATGGACCCTAAAGAGCATATCAAAAGAACATTTTCAATTAAATTTAAATAAGAAAATTATTAAAATGCAGTATGATGGTATAAAAGTGATTTGGTTTATAACACTCACTTCACTAACAATCTTTAAGTGACTTTGAAACACTATTTTCCAACTTAAATTACTTTTAATTTTAATGTCATCTTTTTAATATCAATAAATATTATGTTCTCTGTATTTGTTTCTTATATGCATCACAGTCTTATGGTTACTTAGTTACTGAAATTTTAAATTGTGCCATCTTAGACACAGTATTAGTGTATATTTGGGTTCACGGATTATTTATCATCTTTCTATATATATGCACAGTGTAATACTACTCAGTAAGGAAAAAGGTGAAATCACACTATTTGTAAGAACAGGAATAGACTAGAGCGTATTATGCTAACCAAAATGCCATACAGAGAAAGAAAGACATATATTTTCACTTACATGTGGAATGTGAGAAAACAATGCAAACAATAAACAATATGACAAAAATCAAACTCAAATGCAGAGAACAGATTGTGTTCATTGGAAAAGAGGTGAGGCATATATAAAACAGATAAAGTGCATCAATTGGTGATAGATGGAAATTAGACTTTTGATAGTGATAATGACGTAATACATATACATTTCAAATTATAACTATATATATACCTGAATATAATGCTAAAATAAATTTATCTTAGTAAAAATTTATATAAAAACATTTCAATTTACTGTATTAAGGCTTAATTTATAGTAAATGGGACAAAAGAAGCCTAGAAATAGCAATTTCTCTACTCTTAGTATATTTCAATGCCTTAAAGTTTGGATTTTATTAACTAAAATCTCCTAGCATGTTTACTTTCAACTAACAAAAAGACCTCTGATAATACTAAAGAAATGGGAAGTTCTTTCAGTCCTGTGCCTTGTTGTTCATTATATTTTCTGTTTGTTTTTGATTCAACATCTTCATGATTTTTACTTCTCTTATATATTTATTATATCATTAATGTTTGTCATTTAAATATACTATTTTAAATATACACATATGTACATGTAGATATATATACACATAATTATTTGCAACATTTGCTTACAATGCCATATATGTATGTATTAAAGGTATAGAATCTCCCCAACCAGATGTACTAACCACACCTTACTGACCACCCAAACCCTAGAAATCATTACAATTTTTCTGAAAGTACACAAATAACAGCTACCCCCCCCCATTATTACACTTTTTAAAGTACACAAAGGATATATACTCTTCACTCCTCCAACTTTTGCTTTTTCTGACTCTCTACCCCTTTCAGGTTACTGTTAGGCTCTGCAGTAATTGGCCAGGGACTCATGCTGTGAATGAAGAAAACTTCATTATTAGAGATATTTCCTTAAGAATAACAGCAAATTAATGAATAACTCCCTTGCCCCCATGTATTCCACAGGAACTAGTGTTTTGTCTAATCTAATTTTTCCTAAGCTACTTCTTTCTCCCCTTGCTTAACAAGTTGTAAACCATCCTTTACACTGTATAAAAAGCTTTCTAAAACCTAATAAACTCACTGGGTGTTTCATACTTATATTTAATCCTGGACTCTTTAGCTAAATTCAGTCTCTCTCATTCACCATTCCTCACTTTGCTTCACACAGCTCCTTACAGGTTACTTTTCCAATTTATTTACACAGGTAGTCACTTCATTGTTATTCACCAATTATTGGACTCAGTAACTGATTTTAACATATAATGATTTTATTTTCTTCCAGTTGAGAAGACCAGATCTCGTGAATTGATTACTTTGGAGAAAAGATAAAAATGCTTAGTGGGAATTTGATATTTTAAATTGAAACAAAAATATAGATTCATTTAGATGTAAAATAATAGTTGATGTTACTTATTACCATTTTTGACTGTATTATGAATTAATACAAATAATCAACAATGTTATTTATAAAATAAAATATGCAAATGCCAGGAAGTCAGATCAAACATTTTTAAGCTATCAAACAGTTATTTTAGTATTTGACATTTTGCTGTTTTGTTTTTTGTTTTCTCTTTCAGTCTGTCCTTTTCTTCTTTATGGTTAATTTAAGTTTCACTTCTGTTGATCTATATGTTTCTGCAACTGATTTTTGTTCAAAATTACTACTGAGGTTGGCATGTGATGAACTACTTGTGAGGTTGATCTCAAACTCATTCTGTAGGCCATATTAGTACTCTCTTTCTCTTTTTATGTAATCTAAATATATGTTACCTCAATATTTATGTTATCATTTTTAATAATAACCTCTTTATCATTGTATCAAGTAAAATTTAATGATAAATTCATTCTGACTTTGATTTTCAGTAAAGCCTCTTACCCTTTCTTCTATCTTGAATATTAATCTTCCAGCATAAGGGATTCTAAGCTGGAAATCTATTTCTTTGAGTATTTTAATATCTCTCCTGTCAATTTTTTTTGCCTGGAAGGTATCTACTAAAAATTATACAGGTAGCTTAACTAATGTTCCTTTTTTGGTTGCCTTTTTTTTTTCTCATAATATTTGTAATATTCTTTATTGGTCTCTTGGATTAGATCAGCTCATTCATTTCTTAGATTGAAGTTGTCTCAGTAATTATTTCTTTAAATGAATTTTTCTATGTCTTTTTCTTTCTATCTCCTAGGATCCCCGTGATACAGATGTTATTTCTCTGTAGGTTATCCCAAAAAGCTTTTACATTGTCTTTAGTTTCTTTTTCTTGTCATTTGTGTGTCCTCTAACATTGCATGTTTGAGCTTACCAATTCTTCCCATTGTTTGAAGCTCTCTCTGATAATTTTAAATTTAGTCACATCATTTTCTAGATTCGTTATTTCTAATAGTGTGATATTGTATCTTTATTCTGTCCCTGTTTACAGCATTCACTTGTTATTTTTAAATTCAGCAAGCATTGCTGTAACTCTTACCTTGACCTTTTCTTCTGGTATATTCTGCAGCTCTGCTGACTTGAGAATTCTCTTGGGATATTTTTTTTCCTCTAGCATTAGTGATATATTTTTCTGTCTTCATTTCTGTCTAGTTTTTATAGGTTGTGATAGGGACTGCTGCCTTTGAACCTGTGCAGGTAGCTACAGACTTAACCAGTGAGGAGTTAACAGTCAGAAAGAGTTCACGGAATTAGGGTAATGATAGTCTAGTAAACATCAAGGATTCAAGCTTTCTACTGTGATGGTATACAAGTGTGCACCGAAGTCTTGTCTAAACCAAGCCTCTGTCTTGAGTGTTTCATATTGCATCTTGCCAACCTCAACTTCTAAGCTATGTTAGAGGTCTAGATGCAAAGCTGGGTTTGACCTGTAAATGAGACAGAGCAACACCTTCGGTGTTTTTTTCCTCTATATTTTACCCTGAGATGCTATACTTACACAAATTCAGACACTAAAACTGGTTTCAACAGCAATTGTCTTTCAGATTTGGCCCCGATTTGGGGTGTAGTAAGTTCTTCAAATACTATAGACTATAAATAATAGCCTCTCTTATGAGCCTGTAACGGTGATAGAACATAGCTCTTCCTGCTAGTTTAACTGGGCTCCAGTTAATCTTTATTGGAAGCCTCAGTCTCAAGCCAGTATCTTAGTGTTGCATCCTTAATATGATATTTCTTCCTCAGTGCACCTCTGTTCTGGATGCCAGCTTGTACACATCCTTTTCCATTGTGGCACCCAATACACTCTCTTGTGGGCATGTGCCATGAATGAACAGCTGGTGAAAGCTGTGTAATGCCCTTGTTCACTCACATGAGGTGCATTGTCCTGGTAGCACTATAAAACAGTTCAGTGAAGTCCCCAATCCCTGTCACAAACTGTTCCTGCTAATGCATGCTGTAGTCATCTGTTTATGTTTCAGGAGCTATTTGTAGTTTCTTGTCATTTTTTCCCTTTTCTGCCTGCTTCGAATCTTTTTACTGATTTACTTCAAGTTCACGGCTACTCTCCTTTGATGTGTCCAGTGAGCTCTGAATTCCAGTGTTTGTCATATTTTTCACACAAACTATTTCTATTGATTTTATAAATATTATGTCTTTGTTAAAATTTGCCACTTTTTTATGCTTATAATTTATCATTTACTATATTCTATTTTACTTTTCTACATTCTATAGTCATTATTTTCTTAACATTTTTATCATGGTTATTTTAAATTTCCTCCAATAACACTACATATGGTCTCTCCCTAGATCTATATTTTTTGTTTATTTCTTCTTCTTCGTTCTTGACATATTTTACCACTTTTTTTCACTTTGTATGCCAGATATTTTATATAAAATAATGGAAGAAAATGAAGAAATTTGCTTCTAGGAAACTACAAATTTTTTTAATCAGGCCACTAGAGCAGGGGCTGAGTCAATATTATCTAATTGAGCTTTATATTTTATTTTTTATTTTATTTTTATTTCAACAAGTTTAATCTTGCTTCCTTACTCTCTTCAAAAAGTTTAATTGGAGTCAGGGATTTTCCTTCCTGCTGTGAGTGGGATAGGCTTTGCTAAGACTCCAGAAATCTGCCTGTTTCAAAGCCACCAGCTTTGATACTATGAAATAACCCTCCTTAGTTTATAGCATAGCACCAGAATTTTAGGTCTTTGGAGAATTATTTTTTCTTCCTAATTCTTCCCCATTCTCTGAGCCTTTGGGTGGTCTCTTTAGACTGTTTATTTCCTCTTCCAACCTTTTAAATGTCATGGTCGTGTGTGTGTGTGTGTGTGTGTTTCTTGTCTTACCTTCCTTAGATAAGTTTTTCTTTGCTTCCCTCCCCCAAGAATACTCCCTTGAGAGACTTGCCCTGGAAAGTGAATTTTCTATTTCCACACTCTCATCCCTTGACACTGTACCTCATGCTTGCTTTTGCTGTATTACTTCCTGAATTCATTGAATACTCTGAGCAAGATTTTTAGGTGGGTTCAGATTTGGGCCTATGAGTAAGGTTCATCCAAATTTTAACCTTCCATAGCAACCTACATGTGATCGTTAATACTCCTTTAAACCCATATCTAATTTCAACCTATTCTTATACCTCATCTTACTCTCATCGTGTATTTTCTCTCTTATTAACTATGGGTCATTTTATTTCTATATAGGAGTTGGAAGTTCCTTGATATTAGTATAAGTTTGATACAGTGACATTAGTTGATGTTAGTTTATTCCTTGAGCTTTAATTCTTTGATGAACTATAAATAAATGACTTTTGTAGTTTATCTGACATTCCCTTGTTTTATACTAGGGAGAGAGTCACAATCTCTTGTAACTTTCTCACCTGATTAGAAAGGGAACTCCACTTATACTAATATATATTAAATTTGGAATAACTTCATTATGTATGGGATCTCTGGTATAGGTGCAATTGACATAAAACTGAAAAATCACAAAATTATAATTTTCCTTTCTCACTAGAAAATGTTTGTCACTAGAAAATGTTTCCAGGAATTTAAATGGTTTTGTTCTCTGAGTTTAGCAAACTGGATTTTGTAGTACTTAAAACATGAGGGAATTCCGTAGCAGGGCATCTCAATGACTCATACTCTCCTTCTGCTTTCTTGAAATTCAAATTTGGAAACATTTAGCAGAAATATTTTGGTGCTCTGAACTGATGATGGTTATATAGAATCCTAATTGTCGCTGACTCATCCCCCAAAGATTTTTCCCTTGCATTCTATTTCCTGCTTCTCTAATTTCCAAGAAATATTTTTTATACTTTAGGACGACCTATAATTTAATATACTGTTTCTATCTTACATTACATATTTCATATTCATGGTTATAATTTTTTTCAGGTATTGAAAATTTTAATTACAAGATAAATCTTTGTTTATTTCCAAACTTCATATATTTACTGTTAAGTCTTTCCTTATAAATTAATGCCTGCATCAGTCTAGTTACTTTCAGTATTATTTGAATACAATTCATGCTATTCATATAAATTTTCTGGTACACTTATCCAAATAAATGCAAACATAATCATGCACTTACATGTGTATATATATGCATATATAATGATTTATTAATACACATATGAATTTACCAGATTATATATATATATCAAAGAAAAATTATGTAAAATTAATATTGAGAATAAAGCAGAATATTTGTGTAAGTTTTTTTCTCATTCAAAATCCATATACATATATGTTGATTTTTTTTGGTTGCAGCAATTGCCACTTTTATAATATTGATGTTTTATCACAGCAATTAAATCAGACATCTTAATGTGATTTAAATCTTCCTGTATAAGGATTAATATCAATTTGATAACATTTGTTTTCCTTTGATGAATATCAATCTCTCATTCTTGGAATGGAAAGTGGGTGTCTTTCACTTTTTTAAGCATTTGCAAAATCTTCAGATTTATTCCCATTCCTAAAATATCTTTTGTTGGTTTTATATTGATGAGTTTTTCTTGCATAATGGCAAAGGAAATTGCCTATAAACAGTGATGAACAGCTTTGTTTCTTTTTTCATATTATAAGTGTATTTCAGTTTGATTGTCCAGTAGTGTATGGGACCTGGTGGTCACTATATTCCAAAGTTAATTTACAACTCTGCATTAGCTAAGTACTGATGGAATTTGTCACTGCCAAATGAGATGGACAAAATTAAGTAACATAAAAATTCTTATTATATTAAATGAAACAACATGGAAAGAATTTTCCAAATTAAAAAATAAAAGAATTGGCTATTTCTTCGACATATACTCATCTGACATTAAAAATAGCCTATGTAAGAGAGTTCCTTTTTCTCTACATCTGCACCAACATTTGTTGCTGTCTTTTATTTATATGGGCCATTCTTACTGGTGTAAGATGGTATCTCAGTGTGGTTTTAATTTGCCTTTCCCTGATTATTAGTGATGTGGAATAATTTTTCATATGCTTATTAGACATTTATATCTCCTCTTTGGTAAAGTGTCTTTTTAGTTTTTCTCTCCAGTTTTTGACTGGGTTTTTTGCCTTGCTTTTGTTGAGCTGTAGAAGTTCTTTGTGGATCTTTCTTATCAGACCCTTGTCATTGTCTGGAGGGCAAAAATTTTCTCCCAGTCAGTTGGGTTTCTTTTTGTTTTGTTTATTGTCTCTTTTGCTGAACAGAAACTTTTTGGTTTGATATAGTCCCAGCTGTTTATGTTTTCCTTCATTTTTTTACTGGCCATAGTTGTTTCCCCAAATGGATTTCTGAGTGAAATTCAAGAAGGATTTTGCCCAGGTTTTCTTCTATATATTTTATGGTTGCAGGTCTCACTTCCAGGTCCTTTACCAATTTTGAGTTAATTTTTGTACAGGGTGTGAGGGTGATGTTCTGGTCCATTTTTTTTTTTTTACAAGTTTTGATCCAGTTTTCCCAGCACCATTTACTGAAGAGGCTATCCTTGTTCCAGGGTATGTTTTTTGACCTTTTGTCAAAGATTAGTTGACCATATATGTGTGGTTTTATTTCTGGGTATTTGATTCTGATCCATTGGTCTGTTTGTCTGTTTTTGTACCAGTACCATGCTGCTTTAAGTCTTATGACTTTGTAGTATAGTTTGAAGTCTGGAATAGTAATACCTCCATTCTCTCTTCTGTTTGTCAAAAGGGTTTTGGCTATTCGGTGTCTATTGTTGTTCCACATGAATTTCAGTAATTTTTGTTTTATCTCTTTAAAATATGTCATTTGGATCTTTATTGGAATTGTATTGAATCTGTAGATTGCCTTTATTAGTACGGCCATTTTGAGAATGTTTATTTTTCTTGTCCATGAACAGGGAATGCCTTTCCATTTTTTAGTATCATCTTCTATTTGTGCATACTGGTCCAGCCACTATGGAAGACTGTGTAGAGGACCCTCAAACAATTGAAAGTGGACTTACCATTTGACCCAGCAAGCCCACTACTAGGAATCTACCCAGGGGACATGAAAACATTGATTCAAAAGGACATCTGTATGCGCATGTTCATTGCAGCTCTTTTTTCAATTGCCAAAATTTGGAAACAAACCAAATGCCCCCAAACAGATGATTGGCTAAAAAATAT
>PVHY01001480.1:0-156588 GCA_004024945.1 Uropsilus gracilis
CGGGACCCAACAACGCAGTCCCTCACCCAGAGAAAAGACACTAACATGGGAAAGAGACTAATGGACTCAGCACAGCTAATAACAAAGAGTGGGGTGTGAGAGAATGGAGGGAGCACCGGAGGGAGGAGGGAGGGGGAAAAATATATAACAGAGTGGTTGTAACCCAAAGAACAAAATAAAACTACAATTAAAAAAAAAAGTATAGCTGCAACTATTTTATACCTAACTATATAACATATATTTTCTATCCATGGTGGGTTGACTTCACAGATGAGAATTCCAGGGATACAGAAGATGCTGTTCTTCCTACAAAGAAAGAAAAATCCACTCCTTTAAGTTCCCCAAGAGCCCTAGTCAATTCTGTTCTAAGTACTCAAATGAGGTAGGGTGAGTCTTCTACCTTTGTTCTTCTCCTTTAGTATTATGTTGGTTACTCTGGGTCTGTTGCCTCATTGTATAAATTGTAGAATTAGTTTGGTAATACCATATGAATGGGATTTTTATTTGGATTTTATTTAACCTATAAATCAGCTGGGAAGAACAATAACCACTACAATGCAGTATTGGTAGAAGAATAGACAAATAGATAAAGAGATTAAGATCCCAGAAATAAACCTACATGAATATAGTCAACTGTTCTTTGACAATGATCTTTGATAAGAAAAATAGTATTTTCAACAAACAATGCCAAAACTGGACAGCAAAAAACTGACTAGAAAGTCATTATACTCTTTTTAAAAATTAATGCAAAATGAATTAGAGACCTATATGTAAAATAAGGAGCTATAAAACTCTTAATAGATTTGGAAAAAATACAGGTTACCTTGTGTTTGATGATTAAGGAAAATAGCTATTATTAAAGCAGAATTTTGTATGATAATAATGAGGATTATAAATAGCCGATATGGTGGCACATGGCTGTAATCCAAGTGCTGGGAGGCAAGAGGCCAGGGATTGCTTGAGTTCGCAGATTTGAGACTACCCTGGGCAACATAGTGAGACCTGGTCTCGAATTAAACAGCCGGGTGCAGTGGCAGGTGCTTGTAATCCCAGCTACCTGGGAGGCTGAGGCTGGGGATCACTTGAGTCCGCGGGATTGGGAATACCCTGTGCAACATAGCGAGACCTAGTGTCAAATAGTAATAGTAATAATAATAATAATAATAATAATAATAATAATAAGGAATAAGAAGAGGAGAATATAAACAAATGGAATATTTTTGTTTTGTGAATAATTTTTTAACATTTTATATCTAAGTTTATAATTTTAAAAATTTATCTTCAGCGGCCAGGCACGGTGGCTCATGCCTGTAAGCTTTAGCCTATGAAGCAGCCTGGGCTAGGGATCGTGGTTCGAGTCCCGCCGGGGGTACATAGCAAGACCTAGTTCCAAAAAAAATAACTGGGCATGGTGGTGTGTGCCTGTAATCCCAGCTATCTGGGAAGCTGAGTCTGGAGATTGCTTGAGTCTGTGGTACCCTGGGTAACGAGAGCCTGCGATTCCATGGGCAAAAATAGTGAGGTCTAGTCTCAAAAAAAAAAAAAAATTATCTTCAGATAACTACAGATACTTTTGTGTGTGTGTGTGTGTGTGTGTGTGTGTGTGTGTGTGTGTGTGTGACTAGGTCTCACTATTTTTGCTTGGGGAACCACAGACTCACATTGCCCAGGGTACCACAGACTCAAGCAATCCCCAGCCTCAGCTTCCCAGGTAGCTGGGATTACAGGCGTGCGTCACCCCACCCAGCTATTTTTGGGGGACTAGGTCTCACTATGTGACCCTGGCAGGACTCAAACCACGATCCCTGGCCTCGGCCACAGCTTCCTAGGCTGCCGTTTACAGGCATGCGCCACCATGCCTGGCCCTAACTACAGATACTTATATTAAATAAGTTTAGTTCAAACACTGTTAGTTATATCAATTAATATGACATTGATATCAAAATGTGAAATAGTTAATATTATTAGTGAAACAGTTAACCTATAGGTATGAACGAAATATTGCACATGTAGCTACAAATCAAATTAACAAGTACTTAACATGTGCTTTTAAAAAAAACTTTATTATTACCTTCATTTTTTAAATTAATTTATTTTTTATATTATTACCTTCATAATGAATCAGAAGGCTACATTCTAATTTGGAATTCTCATGGACTTCCTTGCAGGACTTCTGTGGACTTCCATGCAGGAACACAGTAAAGGAACAGTCTGTTCTTGGGCATATGGACATACATACAGAAGCACAGACTACCCTCAGGAAGACTATCCAGAAAAAAAGATTCCTGGTATTCCTTGAAGTGGTCTGGACTGGGTCTTGCTATTTTTGCCTGTGAGACTGCAGGCTCCCATTGCCTGGGGTACCACAGACTCAAGCATTCCCCAGCCTCAGCTTCCCAGTTAGCTGGGATTACAGCCGTGTGCCACCACGCCCAGCTATTTTTTGGGGACTAGGTTTTGCTTCGTGCCCCCAGGGGACTTGAACAGCAATCCCTGGCCCCAGCCATGGCTTCCTAGGCTGCCACCTACAGGCATGCGCCACCATGCCTGGTCTAAGCAGGAATTCTAAATGTGGGGTAACCATGGTCTAGAAAGGGAGTCTGAGTTTCAGATGGCATATTCTCTTGACCAACAGTTTTTCTGCCCTTTGGAGAAAGCACAGCAGAAAGGGATTCTTTAAAGCAGGGGTTCAGGATATAAAGGCTGGAACGTAAACATCTTTTCAGGCAAAAATCCTTATTTTTTAATTTTGTTGTTATAACTTGTCCTCCACCTTATGTTTGAAGTCAGATTGATTGAGTTAGAACGCTTTATGAGCTATATAATTCAGAGCAAGTTTCTTCTCCCTGAACCTCGGTTTCCTTATCTCTCAAATAAAAGCAATGCTATTTTTCTGCAAGGTGCTGAGAAGACTAAATATGCTTTTGGATAGTGTTATGTCCTTGAACAGATTCAGTGCTTTCTTTCTTGACTTGATCATAAATGTATTTTTCCTGTCCACATGAAACTGTGTGCTCCTCCCTGACCCTTGGGTTGTGGCAGTTGGTCCCTTCCCCTGCCTCTCCCCCTGGGGGTGGCAGTTAAACTGCCAGAAGAGGCAGTTGGAACAGGAAGTTGGACCAGAAGCAGAGAGATAAAAAGGCAAGAAGCAGAGACTAGTGGAGAAGAGAACTGTTGGGGGGGGGAGACAGGAGAGAGAGAAGCGGGGGAGGAATGAACTTTTGGTGAGGGCAGGCTGGTAAAGAGTAGTCCGAGTAACCAGTCTGTGCAAAACCCCCTGGAAGAGTGAGCTGGAGGTGACAAGGAGTCAAGGTGTCTGGGAGAAGAGCGGCCGGTGTGGAGAGCGTGACACTGCAACAAGGTGACATGGAAAGCTGGTACCTGGAGATGGCCAGTAATTTGGAAAGCTGATTTGTGCATCAGCAATTGTGGAAGAAGTTTGAAGAGTCTTGGAGAAGCAGAGCAGCTTGGAATACTGGAGATAGAGGAAGCAAAGAGAAGACGATGGAGAAAGGACTGAATTTTGCAGAGAGTCTACCTCTGAGGTTTGGGGGGGGGGGCAAAGGGACACCATCTTGGACTGATAAGACAACAGGCCACTTGTGGCTTTAAGGATTTTACATTTTCCCTGTTGAACTCCCTTGTTAATAAACCCTGTTAAACTGCATTTTGAGTGGCAACTGCTACGTGTGGGTGAAGTGAACCTGTTACTTATTGGTTGAAAGGCTTTGCTCCTTTTTGACCCGATTTCACACACTGTGACAGCCATGAAATGGCTTTCGATCAGGGTGAAAAGAAAATGAAGATTTTAATATTCATGAACCTATTGCTTCAAGGCTCTGAGATAGAAACCATAAATTCAATTTCTAAGTCTCAAATATCTCTAAGACAAACCCACCATTCACTGTCTTTAATTTCTTGAGATACCAATATTGAGAGTAGCTAGTAGCATCTTTTCTAAAATGGCTTTTACACCCTCCTGTGTGGTTGAAGACCCTTTTTTTTTTTTTTTTGAGACTAGGTAGGTCTCACTATTTTTGGCTGTGGAACTGCAGGCTCGCATTGCCCAAGGTACCACAGACTCAAGCAATCCCCAACCTCAGCTTCCCAGGTAGCTGGGATTATAGGCACTCACCACCAAGCCCAGCTATTTTTTGGGACTAGGTTTTCACTATGTGCCCCCAGCGGGACTTGAACCTCGATCCCTGGCTCCAGCCGTGGCTTCCTAGGCTGCCACTTACAGGCATGCGCCAACATGCCTGGCTGGAAAAACCCAATTTTTAACCTGCAGCTTACAGCTGAGGCTTCAAACATGTATGATAAGAAAACCAGAAATTACTGAAAACAAGACTGAATGGTCAAGGCTAAATGAGAATAGAGGAGAGTAAAAAAGTCTCTACTGAGATGCAATATATGTAACTAATAAGGATTTGGTACTTGTGGAACATGGAAGCAGGTAGAGAGATGGAGCTTCAGATAAGAGGAACACCTATCTCTCTAGCACATTTCTCACCTATAACCCAGTTTCCTAACCTCTTTGGAATGTCCCAAGAGACATGTGACCTATTAGTGATGACTGTTGCCCCCAATGGCAAATTCTCCTGTTATTGAACATCCGTACATCCTCCCTGCTGCATGTCACATACACTTTTCCTTCCTCATTACATCATGGTAACGTTTCCTTTCTGGGGTATATAAGTGGTTACTCAGTTTTATTAAAGTTGGACTTGGACATGCTTCCCAGGATCCCCGTTCTGTGGGTTGGCCTCACAGATCGCTATCAATCTCTTCTATCTCAATTTCTTCTTCATTCCACACATGACTCCTAACAGGTACTTATTAGTGTTTCCCCCAAGGGAAAGAACACACTATGGATGGTGATGGCATTGCAAAATATGTCAAGTGCATAATCTCTGAAATCAGTTTAACCAGTAGAATTTACCTAAAAAATTAACCTAGAAAAGATTAACATTTTCTTTAGATTTGACACCTTTCTCAAGCAATTCTTAAAATAATGTTGAGCTAATTAGGAATTATGAAACGTGTGATTATCACAATTTTTAACATTCCTCTTTTTTTATAAAGTAAAATAACAAATTTTGTGATTTCCCAGGGATCTCTTAGAAAGACCCAAAGCTGATTTAGGACTAGAGACATTTTGGAAATATCATTTCTTATAAAATTTATTATTTGAACTTAGAAAGCATAGTGAAAAAATTCATAGATTTTATCACTTGATTAAAAAAAGATTATCATAGGAGTCTGTTAATATTAGGTGATTTTAAGTTGGCTTCCTAGAAAGCAAGAAGTTGACAAAAAAAAATAGATGGTAGTACAGTTTTAAGTAACTCTAGCTTTTTCTAACACAAGAACTTTGGTTTTGTTTTTGTTTTTAGTAATCCAAAGCACGACAGAATCAACACAAAGCAAGGAAGATGTTTCTAGTCAAAGACAAATTTTAGTTATCTGGGAAAACTATATAGAGCATGAAGAATAAACTTGTGAGTTACTCAGTTTTCTCCATGTACATGGGAGATACGCATGCTATTAAATTTCTACTTGTTCTGCCTTTCATTTTGGGAATGTCTCAGCCAGAAACCCAGAAGAGTGGAGGAAATTATTTTTTCCTCTCGTTAGTGTCTTCTTTTCCCTTTCTTTCATGTGAGGATACAAAGTTTGCCATGTGCTAGAAGGGCTTCACTTGACAATACTGGGAGTGTGATTTTAAATTTCTAGCTTCCGGAACTGGCGCTATTCAGGTTATAAGGAATGACATAGTGACCTGCTCCTGAATCCCAGATCTTCAGTGGAAATGATGTGTATACTCTACCAACTAGTTCATAGGTATGTACCCTATTTTCCTAACTGGAGCGCTCTGGAAGAAACAGAAGCTAGGTAAAACAGTTGTTTAAGGGGGCATTCCTTTTCACCATTACTGTGAACTTCTAATGGCAGGGACTATGTAGAATTGATTAAATCAATTAAAAATAAGTGATGGTATTGTCAGTTCTAGCTAAAAACTTTAACTAGGGCTATTTGGCAGTTATTGAGGACTACCTGGGGCCCCACACTATTCAGGGGTGCATTTTCTAAAACAATGTCTGGCTATCCATGTGTATAAAAGAAAGCTCTTTTTTAAAAAATAATTTATTTATATATAAATTCCACATCTTTGTCATCCCCGGGGTTTACCTACCACCTTCCCTCCCTGACTATTCCCACCCTCCTCTCCTCTCCCCCCGTTGTATACTTCAATTTGGTTGTTAGCTTTGACTTTTCCTCCTGACTTTTTATTTTTCCTCTGTTTCATATATTAGTAAAACCATTTAATTTGTCTTTTTCTTTCTGATTTGTTTCTGCTAATATTTCTTCTAAGTACATCTGTGTTATCATAGAATTGTCAAATTTGTCATTTTTAATTAATGAGTAAGATTCCGTTGTGTATATATACCACATCTAAAAGAAAACTCTTAATGTGAATGATTTTTAATAACATGGGTATACATAAAGAAGAAATGATTTCAAATAGTATATTCCCAATAAAATCTGTAAATGACCAATCCTTTATAGCTAAATGCTCAGCCAGACAGGCTTGGCCCAAAATTGGCTTACTAAGGCCCAAAGGCAGCCACAAGCTTAAGGTACCTTTGGGTGGGGCACCATGAAAAAGGGATAGATGGGAAGATCCAAAATTTAAAACGTATATGACCCACCGTGAGATCAAGATAATACCTGCCATGATCTCTGCCAAAGAATAGAAACAGCCTCCCCATATGTCTGTCACCCATGTGACTTTCCAACTACTTTTCTCAAGTGTCTCTAATTGTCTCCCTTCCAGTGTCTTTCCCTTTCCCTTTAACCTGAAACATCAACCTTGCCCTTTCCCAGCTGCCCATCATTCAGGAAATCAGATTTATGGCCCGCTGGGAGTTGTAATCCAAGACAGTCACACATAATTGGAGGTCAGAAAATAGTCCATTCACTGATTGGAGCCACTTTCAGGATGCTCCTTCCTCCTTCACAGAGAAACATCTGCAACAGGGCCAGATTTGCCTTTCTGTAAAAAATGACTAAACACCTTAAAAATAAGTTTCTTAGAATAATTTTTCAAAACATTAGACATCAGGCTGGGCACGGTGGCTCATGCCTGTAAACTTCAGCCTATGAAGCAGCCGGGGCTAGGGATCGCGGTTCGAGTCCCGCCTGGGGCCCGTAGCGAGACCTAGTTCCAAAAAAATAGCTGGGTGTGGTGGTGCGCGCCTGTAATCCCAGCTACCTGGGAAGCTGAGACTGGGGATTGCTTGAGTCTGTGGTACCCCGGGCAACGAGAGCCTGCGGTTCCACGGGCAAAAATAGCGAGACCTAGTCTCAAAAACAAAACAAAACAAAACAAAACAAAAAACATTAGACATCAAGCATATGAGGGGAGTGATCCCTGAAAATAACAAAATGAGCTCAACTATGATTAACAACTTACTACCGGACAGGTGATGCATAATACAGTGAGGGAGAGTATCTAGGAATACCTAGGGAGAGTTTTGTAGTTTGTAGTTTTTTTTTTTTTCTTTCTTTCTTTTTTTTTTTTTTTTTTCTTTTGAGACTAGGTTTCGCTAGTTTTGCCCGTGAAACCACAGTCTCACGTTGCCCGGGGTTCCACGGACTCGTGATCCCCAGCCTCAGCTTCCCAGGTAGCTGGGATTACAGGCATTCGCCACCACACCCAGCTATTTTTTTGGAACGAGGTCTCCTTACATTGCCCTGTTTGAACAGGACTCGAACCAGTGATCCCAAGTCCCTGCCGCGGCTTCGTAGGCTGCTGCTTGCAGGCAAGTGCCACCATGCCCGGCCCTGTGTAGTTTTCTTGAGGGGACAAAATTAAGAGTCAGAGGAGGCCAAGACATCCTCAGTTCATAGGGAAAAATAGAGTAGAAAAGAGACCTGCATATAGGATAATCATCAAGTAGAATTGCTTTGTTTTTAATGAATTATCGTTACAATCATTATAAATTGACTATCCCTGATAATATTCTTTGCTCTTTATAGTGTTTATATAGCAACTTTAGCAAATTTTAAAAATCTTGCTAAGATATCATTTTCTGTTTTTTTTATATTCAATTAGATCTGTCTTTGTATTTCAAGTAATTTCCCACCCCAGTTTTATTGAGAAATAGTTGGCATAGAACATTATATAAGTTTAAGGTTTGTTATATGGTTTGATATATACATATATATTTATAGGAAATGATTACCTCAATAAGGTTAATTAACATGTATCACCTCAAATAATTTTTGGGTGCTAAGGACATTTAAGATACACTTAGTAACTTTCAAAAATATATTATATATTGCATTATTAACTATTCAACATGCTAAATCTTAGGTTCCCAAAACAGATTCACCTTATATATGGAAGTTTATATGCACTTTGACCAACTTCTTGATGAAAAACACCTTTGTATTGCTTTTGAGTCAGAAGTTTGTCTTCCCTTTAATTGGAATATTTCAAATTTATTTATTTCCCTTTAATTGGAATTTTTCAAATATTTAACTCAATGTGATTATTGATAAAATTGCATTTAATCTACCATCTTCCTTTTTTTCCTATTTATTTGCTTTTCATTTTTTTTTCTGGCTTTTTTTGGGCTTTTATGTAGATGAAACATTTTATCTTATACACAAGGTTTGTGGTTTGTATAGGAAAACTGTTATGATTATGTTAAGAAAAAATAAATCAAACACTTGCAAAGAAACATTCAGAAAGAAAAATAACTTGGTTCCCCACTTAAAAGAAGCCTAAGTGCTCTCTAGGCCTAGGTTGGAAAAGATTTTAAGATGCAGTAGTAAAGACATGACACATGTATAGATTTAATTCTTACATTTAGATTTATAGGTTGAAGTATCTGTCAGGCTATGTTCCAATTTTTTTGCCAGTTCATTTTATGATATAGCATTAGTTTCTCAGGAACAGTATTTTGATTTTAGCATATGCTAACTCAAGTTGACTTCACTTCTGGCCCCACCCACAATTTTCTTTAAAAAGAATTCATATCACATTCTGTCTCTCTTCCCCTTGATGTTTCCTGGGTAGCAGTTTTACAAAGTTCTAAGTTGGAAGAATTCTTTGTTGTTTTTTATAGCTTTGCTTTACTCGGAAGTAAATGACCAGAGCAGGGTTAGAAAAATAGAGCAAAGTAGTTTGGGCTATTGGAGATTATAGTAAGCTCACTGTCAGTTACCACTTCAATTCAGTTACTTTCCATGTTAAGAGGTTGATAGTCATTTGGATCTGGAATTTGTGTGCTTTACAGTGGACACTTATTAGGCCACTAATGGAAAGTGGTTCCAACTCTTAAATATGTCTGATACACACATTTAACTCTTTCATACCTTAAAGTACAAACATTTACCAGAAGGACCCAATGATAGCATTCTGTAATCTATAAAAAATAAAAAGCATATGCATAATAATTATGCATAACAAATAATATTGGTTTGGTATTCTATATTATTTAGAAGTTATCAAGGCAGCCAAAGATTTCTAGTAATTAACTCAATTTATTATCTTTTAAGGTCTGAAAGTTAACATTTAAATGAACACACCACAGAAAAATATTTAGTATTTAAAATCTTAATAAACATTCTTTTCCCCATTTTATTTTTTCATGATTTTTTTTTTTTTTTTTTTTTTTGAGACTAGGTCTCACAATTTTTGCCCGTGGAACCGCAGGCTTATGTTGCCCAGAGTACCATGGACTCAAGCAATCCCCAACCTCAGCTTCCCAGGTAGCTGGGATTACAGGTGTGCGCCACCACGCCCAGCTATTTTTTGGGGAATAGGTCTCGCTGCGTGCCCCCGGCGGGACTCGAACCGTGATCCCTGACCCCTGCCGTGGCTTCTTGGGCTGCCACCTACAGGCATGTGCCACCATGCCCGGCTTAATAAACATTTTTTTTAGAATTAAAATCATTTGGGTTTTTTTTCATGGTCCTTATACTAAGTATGAAGAAATCATGTTAGTTCAGCAAATCAAATCTATACAGAAACTGTACAAAATTTAGATTATTCTCTTCATGAAAAAAAAATTCAAATCTTTAATAAGAATAAAGTACATACTTTTATTTTATTTCACACTAATATAATCAAGAAGATACTGTTTTTAATCTTAAATGATAAATTGTTATTTGGTTTTATGAAAATTTTTAAAATGTTTCCAAGCTGTCAGTTTTTTTTTTTTTCTTCAAAAGAAGGCACAGAAAGTTAAAGATGTTCAAATATTAGATTTAGATAAGTACTTTTTAGTCTCTACAAACTTAGCTTATTTGGAGCTTAAAAATTGTCCAAAGTAATCCATTTCCCTTTTAGTTGTATTTTATCGCATTGCATACTTACTGAAATGTAGTAGCACTTTACACCAGCCAGATTGTAACTTTCAACTTTTTAAAAATTTTTAGAACTTTTGGCTGCAAGTTTCTGCTTCTGAGTACAGTCTGGTGGGCTACTGGTTCAGGATGGTTTATGTTTCTTTTTCTCTATTTGTGTTCTTAGATACATTTATATTGATTTTGCATGCAATTTCTTTTTATATTTTAGAAAAGGAAAGCCTGAGCTCTTTGATCACAAGTCTGCACATCTCTCCCCTACAGAGATGAACGTTTTTATTGACTACTTTCCTTCCATTAATTTAAACAGAACTTTCATGCTTTCAAATCTTCTGATACAGTGCTATCTTATTGTCATCTCTATCCTTTCTATTACCCTTAACACCAAATTGCATCAACAGACACATTCACAACTTCTACTATCTCTTTTCATAAAACAGGCTGAAGATCTCTGATGGTTGGTTCAAACAAACTTTTGTAAAACTACCCTCATCATTTAAACTAGTTCTTAATGTTGCTACAGTATTTCTGGGGTCATTGTTTCCAATTTCTATTAATGGAATTGAAGTCCTAATTTGTTCAAATAAAAAGAGATGGTATGCTCACATTTTCTTAAGGAAACTCAGGGTTAAGTGAAGTATGGACATAGTAGGGCCTGTCCAAAAATACAGGCTTATTTTATTCCTCAGTAGAAAATTAATTTCTGGTAAACCACAGGCTACTGCCCTGCTTAGTATTTCCTGGGATGTATTTTACCCAAAGCCAACATAATCACAACTATTTGTCCTGATTGGAAAGTCAAGAATTTAGGAAAGTTATTTTTCTCTTTAAAAACTAGCTTTATTTAAAAGAATCTGAAGCATAACACTATAGGACACAAACTTACTACATTGTTCAAGAAAGCCTGCCATACATCACTTCTAGTACTAATAGGTTTACATACTGATAAATAACATTCTTTATACAACAAATAAATGACATTTAGCATGATCCTTGAAAAGAAAAGCCAAGAATAACATGGACTGAGAGCAGAATCTCTTCCTGTCTACTACTTATTTATAGAATAAAAAACTAAAACGTGGAAGACAAAATCCTTCAATTTTAAATTCAAGCATGGTGTTTAAGGAAGAAGGAAAAGTGGGAAATTTTAAGAGTCAAATATTTCAAAAAGAAAAGAGAATTGACTTACCAGTATTTATAGTAATTATTAAAAAGTAATTCAGATTTGAGAATTGGTTTAACATTTGGAAGCCCTCAGATAATCAAACTATTCATTATCTACTACATTCAATCAGTTACCAAGCCAATTTCAGTTCTCTGGAAACTGTCACATGTACATTAACCACAAAAAGAAAATAAATAATTTGGGGTAACGTAGTCATATTTAATTTAATTTTTTTCACATAACAATTCTTGAAATACTTAATACTTCTTTAAACCTTTATGGTTTAGGTAGAATCAGACCCAGTTCTAAAAGATTGTATGTGAAAATGCCGGGAAAAAAATATCCTTAACATGTAATATTAAATTAAAATTAACACAAAAGTAGATCCCTGAAAGTACTAGGTATCCAGGTAAATTGTAATAGGATTATGACACAGTATGGCTATCTAGCACTTTTTAAATATTAAGAACTGAATCAAATTTATTGCTATGATAGTCCTATCAATAGTCAACAATCAAAGGTGTAGAATAAACCACAATTACCATGACAAAAGTGATGCTGTAATGTTACCATTAAAATAACATAGGAAGATATTAATCTTGTAATATACATCACTGATAGAGTAAACTTTATTAATTCAGGATAGTTGGAATAAAAGCCTAACATTTTTCAATATTTTAAAGAGACATGCAGTTTAAGCACTCACAGGCATTCCTTTTTGTTTCTTTCAAGCATATAATTTCAAATATACAAATTTGTATTGGCCAAGTATTTATCTATTACAATTTTTTGTATACTTGTTTTAGTAACAAAAGAATGTTTTGAAACTAGTATGCTTAGATAAATATCTCTTAAAATTTTCCCAACATTAAACATTTTTCTTTAAAATTCCAATTATGATTTTTACTAATACATCTTTTCATCCGAGTACAAAGTAAATACAAAGTCTTTGTTCCAATGGTTATAAATTCTATGTAAATTAGGATTTTTATAGTATCTTAATAGTTCCTTAATAATGAAAGTTAGTATTACTACTTATTTTGGTTGCATTGGAGTAAATATTTTTTCTGGTTGGAAGATAATCAGAATAAGTTCAAAGTCTAGTACATAGTTTTAATGGAATGGGCTTGAATTTTTTTAATATACACAATTAAGATAATTTAATAAATCATAATTGTAAGAGAAAGATCGTTTTTAATATTTATTGCAGAATGAGTGTTATGAATTGTAACACCAACTTTTATCCATCTTTTTCACTTCAGAGGCATCAGACCACCTACTAATTCATAAATACTGATGTTTCACATACTTCATAGAGTAGCTTAAACATACCAGAATAAGAATAATTAGTATTACATAGTAATTTCCTTTGCCTTAGGAATAAATGTTGGACAAAGTCTGGAAACATTTTATTTTCCAATTTGAATTACAGTAATTTTGCCACAGACCACAACACTAGTGCATGTGTTACTTCAGACATGCTCTAAGAACAAAACAAAAAATTACTGCAAAAATACATGTCACCAATGTGGAACACACTCAGATTTGTATAAAAGTACTGAACTAATATCCCAAAAAGAGGTATATGTAAACAGTACATAAGGAAGAAATAGTTTTAATATGAAACAGTCATTTAAGTCACATACATCATGATAAGAAGCAGGACTTCCTTTTATAAAAGATAATATTTTAACGAACAAGCAACATCATCTACATAATCTATAGAACAAGATACAGGTATTTTGAATACATTTTTATATAACTGCAAGTAATGGATTTGACAAAGTAAGACAAAGATGAAGCTTATCCATCAGATTTCATAATAAAGTTTAAATGACATACAGGCAGCCTTGAGTGTATCAATGTCAACTTTCTCCCCTTCTTTTCTCCTAGACCACTTGTCAATTGAGATGTTAATAACATCTTTAACTTCCTTACTCCACAGGTGCCTCTAAACTTCCATAACTACAGTGAGATTTGGAAAAATGCAACTGTATAATGCCATAGTGTTCTACTGGATCAGAAAGTGAGAAGTTATGAAAATGCAGAAACAAAAAACATCTGCATTCATAAGTTAAGAAAATAAAAAATTAAAAAAAGGAAACTGAAAAGTCATAGCAATCTAAAGTGGGAAATAATCTCATGATAGTATCAGTTAATTCACTAAAATATTGCTTTCCATAGCGGCTGAAATGTAATTATATCATCTGAAATCTTAGCTATTAGACAAAGATTCATTCTAAATAAGTCTTTAAGAAAAGAACTTAGTCCCATAGTCTGCTTTTTTTCATTCACATCTTGGTGGGAGACTTTCCCCTTTAAATATAGTTAACCACAATTATATCAAAAATGGGAATTCTGACTGGAGGAAAGGTAGAAAATTTGAAGCACAAAACACCCAGGAAGGGAAAGGCAAGAAAGCATATTTATGTAACATCCCACTGGAGAATTTTGGATGGTAAGAGGGCAACTGAGAAACACACCAAAGCCCTTAACCTTCCTGAGTCACACCAGGAAAAAGACCTCTGCTGTTTTCCTCCACACAGATTGGTTCCCCCCAAAAAACTTCAGTGCTCAGCCAGACACTACTGGTGAACAATGCCACAGTTTAAATAAGCTTTTATGACTTCTCTAAAAATCTAATCAATTTATATAGAGTTCCAAACCACTATTTACAAATGAACTTTGGGAGCCTGGATGCTTTTAATTGAACTTTTTTAATTAAAAAAATCTAATATAGCACAAATATTCATGCATATGAAACCTCTACACACTGCAAAAAAGAAACCCAAAAATTCTTTACAGCTCCCTTCAAAAAACCATTGCTTATATATTTTACTATGCAATTATTATAGTATATTGGACAGTAATTACTAGCACTCTTAATTTGCTAAAGACAAGTCCAAAAGAATAGTGAATGAAGACTTCTGACACTATTTGGATGATTAAAGTTGGCAGATTTCATGGTGACCCATACTATTGTTTTCTTCTATCACTCGGCACGATGTGGAGTCTTTAATAAACACCAAAAAAAAAAATAATAAGGTTTCTTTACATTGTGTTCATCTATGAAGTACTAGTAAAAGAAAATCTTCAGCTTTATGTACATAATTTTCTAATTTGAACAAGAATTATAATAGCAGTATTCTCAGTATTTTATATACGAGAACACTGATCACAAATCTAATGCTAAGCACTCTATCTGAAGAATTTATTTTCCTTTTAGAAGCTATTTCAGTATTAGTGAATCCAGTAGCATCTAGAAATCAGTGGACCAGAAATTTTTTTGTGAAATAAAGTCAGTTCTGAGATAGGAACTGATGCTTTAAAACTTTCAGTCAGTAATCTGATCTTGGTGAGAGCCTACTTACAGATAGTTGCTAGGTTGAGCTTCGGCAAACCTTGAGAATGCAGGAGAAACTCCAGTTTTCCTGCCCAATTGTGTATATATCTTTGTGTATGTGTGCCAAGATGAGGGCTTTGTCAGTGATAGAAAAAGGATTACACCCCATGAGGTATAAAGCTATTGCACTGAATGCATTGCTTTCCATCACTGAGTATTTTTAAAGGTTTGCAACTGCTCATTATTTGTCCTAAGAAAGCCCCTATCAATTTGTATAATAGCTTTTTTGGGGTCAAGTTGAACAAATTAATATCTGGCCATTCTTATAGTTTATTATTCTTATAGTTTATTATTTTCCCTACCAAAAGCATGTGGCTCACTTTAGCTTAGTATTATGTGGAGACAAAAACGTGGAACTAGGAAGAAAATTCAAATACATTAACAACATTCATCAACTATGATTTACAGTTTGCCTATTATTCATTGTCAGAATCAACTATGGTTTTTATTCTGAATATTTACAGATTCTTGAGGTTTCTGAAGACCTACACACCTGAATAAAATTTTACTTGTAGGCTTTCAAAACAACCACTTGGAAACAGAAAAAGATAAAAACATAGTATACATCTAACACCTTTAGACTAGCATGGGGGAAGCTAATTCATTTTCACAAAAGTACCTACTGAAATTGCAAGCAATATAGGACTTACTGATTATCAGTTTTAGCAATGAGTACACTCAAGTACTACCACCATGTAAAGTATTAACTTCTGAAAACACTGTAATGTTCTACTCAGCATTTATCTAGCTGTATTGAGTCATCAAAAAAAAAAAAAAAAAAAAAAAAAAAAAAAAAAAAAAAAAAAAAAAAAAAAAAAAAAAAAAAAAAAAAAAAAAAAAAAAAAAAAAAAAAAAAAAAAAAAAAAAAAAAAAAAAAAAAAAAACCAAACAAATTGGGGTCTTATACTTGGACTGGGCATATAGCACATGGCATATAATTTTTTAAGTCAGCACACGCTAGGATTTCAGAAATTACATAACTAGATCCTTAAGCATTTTAGAAAATTATGTTTTTAACAAAAGGTAGTGTAAGCAAAATCTTCAAGTATACTGCTGAACACATCAGATGTCACAGTCCATAATATTGCATTTTAGCTAGTTTCAACTGGTAAAGTTTTACACACAGGAGTACTCAGTATTAGAGTTTATATAATTTCATTTTCCCAAATCATAAAGGTATATATTTTACAACTACTGAAATATTTATACTCACCTCTAAATAGTCACAGGTAAATGGAAAAAACTTATTGCCTTGTACCATATGAAACTGCTGTTTTTGTAGCTTAAAATTGGAACACTTAAAAAAATCTTTTAGTCAATCAAACTATGCATCATATGTGCTCATTTTTTTTCTGCTAGGATATTAAATACTTTTTTTTTTTTTTTACAAAATTTATCATTTGCCAGGTTGTATAAATTCTTCAAATCCTCCAATTACTGCTTCTAACCTGGAGAACATGTTGATTCTTAGAAAAACTTCAAGAGATGACAAAGATGGAAATTCATTGCATAAAGCTCTGGTGTCTACAACGGACAACTTAAAAGCCCAATTCAATTGACTTTGTTTCCATGGTTTTTGATGTGTGAGGTCAAGTGCTGTCATGTTAAAGGGTAGATTCATGTTTATAAACCAAAGGCCATTGTTTTTCAATCAAATTTTTCATGCATAATTTAAATTTCTTGGCAATATGCTACTGTTGTTGCTTCATCAGGTTTAAAGAGTAGCAATTAATTATCCCTTTTGCAGTTTATCACAGTCTTCAGGACTTTCTTGGTGATGAAGATAATTTCAGTGCAAGTTTGGGAACATCCAATCATTGTAGTAATTGGTACCACTTGTCCCATAGTATTTTTTTTTCATGTTATCTTTTCAAAAATGGGTTTCTGCTGTTTTGAATCTTAATGAGTACACCTCCAACTGTCTCCATCTGATTACCTTCTCAAGAGGATACTTTCAGGTCCATTTTTACACTTTCTCCAGTTAGAGCGGAAATTCTTATCCACAGCAAAGCCTCCAATTGTTGTCAGTTAGCTTTCTCCTTAGACTCTTAATTGATCTTTGTTTAAAACACATTCTGATTTCTCCCAAGGCTCATTTTAAAACTCAGGTACCCAGAACAGGATCTTTCAAACCACCACCATTGAGTTCTTTTGCCAGCAGGGCCTTCTATGTTCAGAATGATATTTCTACCTACTTCATTTGCAATACATCCCAGTTAAAATTAGTATTTTAAAAGGTAGTCACAATTCTTCTGAGGATACTAAATTACTGATTTCTTGGGAAGACAATAACAAAACAATAATTAAAAAAATGAAAACTCTCAATAGCATGACTAGTCACATACTTTGTCAGCCATACTAATTGCAATTTTCAATTGATCTAATATTAGCAATTTCATGTGGTACAATCAACAAGCTAATCAACAAATACCTACTGAGCATCTACTATACGCTAACACATCTGTCTCATATCAGACAAATATCCTGGAAAGACTGACCTGAAAATATGAAAATTACTAATTTCAATAACCCTAGTGGGGGAGGAGCTGGTGTCACATTCTATTAAAAAATCCATTAAAATGTATGCTTTCTTTCATGTTATAGTATATTT
The DNA here is from genome assembly GCA_004024945.1 of Uropsilus gracilis. Classification (NCBI taxonomy): domain Eukaryota; kingdom Metazoa; phylum Chordata; class Mammalia; order Eulipotyphla; family Talpidae; genus Uropsilus; species Uropsilus gracilis. The sequence continues at coordinate 17,560 of PVHY01001480.1, forward strand.
TTTTTGTGAAACATTAAATGGATTCTTGAAAAAAAATTGAACTAAATGTTGACTGTCATATCGCCAAGGTTCAGCACTGAAACAATTCTAACTTTTAAAAGTCAAAACTTGCCTAAAGTTGCTATGTATTATTTTGAAGCTTCAAGAGGCTTTTATGATCAACAACGACTAACACTTATATGTACAGTACTTTCTAAAGCACCCCCTAAACATTATTTTCACTTAAAATAGGAAAGACAATACAAATCTGCACTAGTGGTGAAGTGTAGTAGTAATAAAAACTAAAAGGTAAATCATCTTTTTTGTGTGTGTTTAAAAAAATAATGTAAAACATTAAAATCCTGTGTTATCGAATCTCTGTAATACACAGGGGAGAAAAACTACTTTAGTTAACAGCAGTGCCTGTGACTAAGCATCACTGCCCACTGCAGGTGGACCAAAAGTCTCTCTAGTGCGCATTAACTGGACATCTTTATCAGCCATACAGGTATCACAACCCCACACTGCTGATGCTTCTGCAGTTAGGAGGCCATAAGCTGTTTCAGTCATTCCAGTGCAAATTCGATGAAACCATTTCTGACAAGAGGCTTCACATAAGATGGCATCCTGATCATCATTCACTTCATTTGTACAAATTCCACAAGGATACACTGGGTCAGAAGAAGAATGACCATGACGACTTGGGTGGAGAGAGGATTTATTGCTTTTTTCAGTGGTGCAAGTATCTGCAGCACCCCTTGGTTGTCGTGGCTTATTCTGGGTTCCATTTGCGCAGCTGTTGCTTGTAGCTTCAGTACTGCTTGAACGACTATTCTCTTGAGTCACTGCATTGTTTCGATTAACACTTTTTAATTCAATGTTACTCTGATTCACAGTGTCATCCATATTTAAGTGAGGTGGATGAGCAGAGGAATTTTGATTAGTGTTTTTGGTTGTTCCTTGACTAAAGTCTTGTTTTGGGGGTGGTGCCTTTGTTTGACCAAAAGTGTTTGGGGGAGGAATAAAAGAATGATTCGATTCAAGTGGAGAAGTAAAATTTGAATTATTTCCAGGAACAAAGTTAGATGCCAATTCAGGATTAGATATTTGGTTAGGATTCTGTGGAGGAATTTGACTGAAGCTTTCAGCAGGATTTTGTCTAAAATGTTGATTAGGCATGTTAACATTTTGACTTAGTGCATTATTATAAGGGGGATTTCCAAAATTTGAATTATCATGTGGCCCAAAGTTAAAAGCATGAGGTCGATTGAAACCCATGCCCAAAGGATTCTGAGGAAATGGGTGTGGCTGATTCCTGAGTGAGTAAGGGCCACAGTATGGGGAAGACATTCTTGGAGGAACGTGAGGTGGCATTCTGAATGTGCTATAGCCTCCAAAACCAGGATAACCAGGGCCAAGATAAGGATTTGATGAAGGAAGTGGTTTATAGGATATAGTGTTATAGTTGTCATCAAATGGATTAGCAGCCACTAGATGGTCAGAGTTTGGGTTTGGTGGTGGAGCATACTCAGACAATGGAGGAAATGAAGGCCCCTGAAATGAGAATATGAGATAAAATATATTTTTTGGTGAAAAGTCATTAAAACCGTTCTATTAACACTTTCAATCCAAGTTTTAGATTTCTCTTCCAGTGTCGAAAAATTCTTAACTTTATAATTCCAACTGATGTTTACATTTAATTATACTTAATGATAAAAATGTGTTTCTATCACTTAGAAAGAGAAATAAGTATGGTTTTCTAGCTCAAATTGCTACTTCTAACTCTGAAAGTATTTAATTTTCAAAAGAAGCTTCATTACTATAATTCTCACTTAATACATTGGCCTATAACTCTAGAATCTTTCACTTAAACTTCTAACTAAAAATACCTTTTAGCCAGGCGCAGTGGCGTGTCTCTTTAATTCCAGCCTTGGGAGGCTGAGACTTAGAATCAGTTGAGTCCATGGGTTTGAGACTATCCCAGGCAACATAGGGAGACCTAGTCTCAAAAAATAGCTGGGCGTGGTGGCATGTGCCTGTAATCCCAGCTACCTGGGAGGTCGAGGTTAGGGATCACTTGAGTCTGCAGGTTTGGGACTACCCCAGGAAACATATTGAGACCTAGTCTCAAAACAAAACAAAACAAAAAACCAAACCTTTTATACTCCCAAATAGCCATAAAATTAAATAATAATAAACAAGATCTAAACTTTTTTCCAAACAAGAAAAGAAAACACAACCTTTTTTCCAGCTTAACTTCAGTGAGTAGCTACTGAAGTACTCCCAGAGCACTAAGCTGTAGGCCTCAGACTGGAAAAATAAACTTCCAATTTTAGTCACATAGAAAGTTTAACAGTGCAATTAAAAAAGAAAAGAGTAGTCTGTATACACATCATATCCATTTGAAGTCTCTTTCATAATAACAGTGTTTCAGTTTATTGAGAACAAAGTCATGAAAGCCTTTATTTAAAATGCTACAGTACTACAGCAATGTAAAACTATTTAAAAAAACCTGTATAGTACAACCACGGATTATAAGCAAAAGATGCTTCCATCATCATTACTTATGGTATACTACTGAATTGCTACAGGTGAACATTACTCAGGTAGGTTTAACTTGTGTTCATGTATTTTAGTAGAACTATAGGTATTTATGACTGAAAATTAAATTTGAAAATGTCAGCCTATAATTCTAATATTCATTCTACAGATATCTACAGTCTAAAAATAACCACTAGTTACAGAATAAAAGTCAAACTTCTGCAGATTTCAATATTAGATTCAAAATCTGGATAGGAAGCAAATGTTATGACCAAACCAGAATTCTCATCAGTATGATCATATGACTGAAGAAAATAACATCAATTTACCTGTGCATTGGTCTTGCGTTTTTTCTTATCTGGGCTTCCGAGTTGTACACCTGGTCCTCCTAACCCATCCAGTCCACTATCACCACCTGAAAATAAAACATGAAATCCAGATGCTAATTTCAACTAAGTGAAATCATTTTATATTTCTCATTGCAATAGCTATTATAATTACCTGTCAACATGTTTTCTATTCTTGTGAGATAAGAGTAATATTAACTTTTGTTATCTTTGTTCTTAAAAAATCTCCCCCATGATTTTACCCAGAAATAGTCATTCATCTCTGCCATAATGCTTTTTTAAATCATTCTTTCAGTGAAAAGGAAAAAGAAAATCTCTCTCCCACCATTGAAGCTTTAAATCATCTGTTTTTTTTTCCACACTTGACTTCCCTTTACACTAAACTGGTTCCACTGTTACTAGTTTCTGGTTTCTTTCCAAACATAGTCTAGATATATTCAAGCACATCTTTTTGGATAGGATACAGAGAATGACACACTACAACAAATAAAGGCATAACATACAGACAATGTTCTGTACCTTGTTTTCTTACTTGGATCATTCCATTATCATTACACACACAACTGTTTAACTGAGTAGTATTTCACAATATTATACCTTAAAAGTCATTGAGTCCCCTTTCTCCTAATGGATATTTAGGTTGTCTTCAAATCTTTGCTGTTATTGCATTGATAATCTATGTATAAATGTTTTTACAAAGATGTACAATTCATTCCTGTAACTGCAATTATGGCATCAATTGTATGTGCCCTTTAATTCTTAAAGTTATTGTTAAAATACAATGTATGTATTACTTTCTCAATGGTACATCATCAAGCAAACTCAAAATACTTAATTGTAATTCTAAAGGATTAAAGAAAAAAGCTTACCAATGGAAATTTTTCTTATGGGGAATATATTTTTTCATTAATTTCTTATTAAGGATATTTTTATTAAAGAATTATGAACATACACAAAAGCAGACAGAATAAAATTAACACCATATGCCTATTTCCATCCCTAACAATCATCAGCACATTTTGCAATCCAGAATTAAAAGGAAAAAATGTACTAAAACACATGAATATTTTATTTTGGGGGGTCTGGTTTGAGAAAATAAGAGAGTATTTTCTTTTTCTCGGGTAATATTTTTATGAATTCGTTTTTTAAAAGTTTTATTTTTAATTGTGGTAAAATATACTTACCACAAAACTACCATTTTAATGCTTTTTAAGTGTACAGTAACTTTACGGAACCAATGTTCAGAGTTTTTTTATCTTGCACAAGCAAACTCTACATCTGTTAAACACATTTCCTCCTGCCCTCAGCCCCAGTAAATGCCATTCACTTTATGTCTATGAATCTGACGACTATAGATACTGCAAATAAATGGGATACCATATTTATCATTTGTGACAGGCATATTTCATTTAGTATAAAGTACTTAAGGTTCATCTATGATGTTGCCTATTTCAGAAAATCCCTTTAAAGACTAATTTGCTACTGCACTTACATACTATACGTTTTATCCACTGATAAAATGGATAAAAGTGGTTGCTTCCACTTTTTGGCTACTAACACATTGTTATAAACACTGGTGTACAATGATCTCTTCAAGATTCTGCTATCAATTCCTCTAGATATACACACAGAACTGGAAGTGTTAGGTCATAAGGTAATTTTATTTTTTATTTATTTATTTTACTTTCATTCATGTTGTTTACTCCCTGGCCATACATTTTTGTTTCTTCAGATTCTTCTAGGATAGTTTTTCTTTTGTGTAACCTCCTTTTCTAGTTTAGGAACAATATGCTCTTTTTTAGTAAGGATCATCTCAATGTGGCAGGGGGAGCTCATGTACAGGTTAATCCTACCATGAGCTCTGTAAGCACTGTAACACATCTTTGGGGTTCTGTTCACCTGGATGTGCTCAATGACCAGAGAATCTACATCTAAACCCTTAAGTTCAGCATTACTCTTTGTATTTTCAGCATCTGAAGTAAAAATTCAGCACTCTTATGGGCCACCGATCCTGTGTCCAATCCCACTCTTTGGCTTGGGTACATGGTACCAACACCACCATTGTAACGGTGTGACAGCACACACTGCTTCTGTAGAGTGACATCCTTCAGATACGTGGTGGCTTCTTGGATATACATGCCCTTGATGGCTGAGCAGTTTCACAAATATTCTTAAAATGAACATAAAGATTTGAAACTCTTGATTTGCATGAATTTGTAGGGTTTTCTGTGTCAAGGGAGTAGTGAACCATTTTCAGCCTACTAAGGCTGCTTATGAGAAGAGGGTAATTTTACTTTTGATATGAAGGTAACCAGGCTGTTTTCCATAGTCTGGCTTCATTTTCACATTACATATTTGATCAATCTGAATCTGGAATTTACTTTTGGATAATGTGAGGTAAAAAGACAACATATTTGTTCTAAATGGCAAGCCAGAACTAGAATATCATTTCATTTTAGAATTCTTCATGTGCCCTTTGGTAGGGTTTTTAAAAAGATTATTCATACTGATCACATGCATTTCTTAAACTTACTATATTAAGTTAGTTTTGTTCCTGTTGATTAAAACATTTTTTTCTATTATCTCAATTGGCTAGACTTTGTACATAAGAACATTTTTTATGTTTACACATTGATTTAATACCTGGAATCTCTATTAAATTTTGTTTTTGTAATAGTTTATACCTCTACAATTTTAAATTTCTCTAAGTAGAAGTAGCAGTAATAGAAAACTTTGGTATTTTGTTATGTGGGAGACTATTTCAAATACACTCATTGGGAATCAAATGACCAAATACCATTTCTTTGTTTGAAGTTCTATTGTAAAGATGTCATTACTGGTCTCCCCTTTCCTTGCTGTGTTCCACCACCAATTTATTTTTAATATTAATGTTAATCTAATATTTGAAAATCATGTCATGTTCCTGCTCAAAACCCTTATATTTTCATCTACTGTTCTTCAAATAAACTCCAGGTTCTTTACCATAAACTCCAAGTTCTGTATCTTAGTTTGCTTAGGCTACCATTAACAAAATACTGTAGACAGTGGTTTAACAGAAACATATAGTCTTACAATCTGAAGCTGGGGAGTCTTAGACGAAGGTGCCAGACAATTCTTTTCCTAGTAAGGGCTCGAACCCTACTTTCCTGCTGTGTCCTCACACAGCCTTTCCTCTGTGTGTACATAAAGCAAAAGATTCTCTCTTTTATGGGGCCACTAATCCTACCTTCAGGGCCCCCAATCTCAGGACCGAATGCAACTCCAACTATGTCCCCAAATCCCGGCTCCAAGTATTATAACATTGGGGGGCTAGGGTTTCAATAAATGAACTGGAGGGAACACAAACTTTACTAACACTAAAATGACTAGACTACACAGCTTTAATTTTCTGAAGTAACAAATACTGTAGTAGGCACTTCATGGGCCCAGCATACTTCTGCTGTACTACCCTGCTCCTCTATGGTAGGCACTTTAAAAAGAACTACTTTTTGGGGGTTAGAAAATAGATACACTCATTATAAAAACATGTTAAGCAATGCACATAAATGCAAAGAAAAAAAATCACACCATGCCAGTTTAAACACACCATTCTTTTGAACTTCTGTAAAGCTGTGCAGACAGAGGGTGCCAGAGGGAAACTGGAGACTGAAGGAGAAAGATGGAATATGCTCCTCCAGTTCCTCTCAGTGGCATATTAGCCTCTATCTACTTCCCACAGTAGCAGTTTGTTCCAGCAGTTCAATCAGTTTGCAGTGTTTCCAGCACTTACAGGTTTAACTTCCTTGTGTTCTTCTCAGAGATACCAACACCAGGTGTCTTTAGCCGCAGGCCCACTGGGCCAATCCTCCAAACACAGGGGCATTCATACTACCTAAACAGCACCCCCTTCTCAGAATCATGAGTATAAACTCTGTATGTCTCCTCCTTTGAGTTTATATTTTAATAATGCCATCCTCTTTCCTTTGTCCTACAACCTTAAGAATTGGCAGATGCTTCTCATAGTTGATACCTATGTGAAAGCTTAAGGATCCCTATTTTGATATGAGTTTAGAGCCTGTTAATTTATTTCAAATTCTTTCTGGTAAAAATAACTAGTATGGTTTCCTTCTCCTGACTAGATCCGAATTAATACATACTTCAATCTCTATCAGCAAAAAAACAATGTTACTCCTAAATTAACATCATTCCAGACAATTAGGTTCCTATCTACCTATTTTACCTTCCATGCAGATAAGGTACCACTAATACATTCACAAAAAATGATACTATTTTAAAAATCAAGACATCAAATTTTATTAGAATTGAATAATGGGAAAATAAGCTAAAATAATAAACCTGCTCAATATTTCTTTACAAAAGAGAAATTTTTAAAAAGAATCCTCTATGCTTCAGAAAAACATAAGGAAAAGCATTAAGTTGGAGAAATTTGGTTCTTTTTTTTTTTTTTCAATTTTAGATAGCACTGATTGACTTCCTGCCTTGACAGTAAAGGATAATACTATCACAGCTAATTTATTCCCACTTTCCCTGTAAGCAGATAATTTCTACCACTAGATTCAATTCTTTATTTCAAGTAAATTTTCCTTTTATGCTATCTTTTAATACTTTTTTGGTTCTATTTGTTGAGGTACTAATTACTATTATGTTAGAGTATTCTAAAATTATTTTTGATTGAGACATTAGTTCACAATATTAATTAATTTTAGGGAAATAGGAATTTAATTTGACCGCTGTATACACTCTATCATGACCACCACCAAAGTCTAGTTTTCCATCTATCACCATAAAGTTGACTCCCTTAATCTATTTCACACAGACCCCCAGCCCACAACCTCTTCCCCTTTGGTCACTGTCAACCTGTTCTTTGTATCTATGAGTTTTCGTTTTGCTTGTTCATTTGTTTCTTTATATTCCACATGGGTATTTGTATTTCATACAGTATTTTTGTCTTTCTTCATCTGACTTATTTCACTGATCATAAATGCCTGAAGGCACATCTGTATTGTTGAAAGTAGCCAGATTTCATTTTTTTTTCTTTTCTTTTTTTAAAACCAAGTAATATTCTACTGTGTGTATATACAGTCAGATATAGCTTAACACTGTTTGGTCAAAAACAGGTTGCATATGCAAACCAAAGGTGGTCCCAATAGGTTTTACTATAGAGACTAGGTGTGTGGTAGGCTATATCATCTCAATTTGTATAATCACACTCAAATTCATGTAAGAACACAATTTCCCATTATCTCTGAGAATGTATCCCCCTTTGCTAAGTGATGTATGACAGCATACCACATTATTCTTATTCATTCATCCAATCATCAATGGACATTTAGGTTGTTTCCATCTCATGGCTATTATACATAATATTGCAGTGAACATAGGGATGCATGTATCTTTTCAAATCAGTATTGTCATATTTTTGGAGAAATAGCCACAAGTGAAACAGTTAAATCATATGGTGTTTCTATTCTTAATTTTTCTGAGTAATCTCCATACTGATTTCTACAGTAGCTATACCAATATACAATTCTACCCAAAGAATTTTTTCTTTATATACTTGTCAAAATTTGTTTCCTGTCTTCTTGACAAGTTATTCTCACTGGTGTGAGGCATATCTCATTGTGGGTTTTATTTGTATTTCCATAACATTAAGTGATGATGAACACCTTTTCATGTGCTTATTGACCATCCTTAAGTTTTCTTTGATGAATTACCTATTTAGCAGTTCTGTCTGCTCATCAGGCTGTTTTGTTAAGAGTTGGACTAACTTCTTCATATACTGTAGACATTAATCTCTTGTCAGATGCATGATTTACAAACATCTTCTGCCATACAGAAGTTGTCTTTTTCATTTTTTGTTTCCCTTGCATTTGAGATAAGTCCATAAAGACACTAGGAATATTTATGTCAAAGAGATTACCACCTATATTTTATTCTATGTATTTTATGGTCTGAGGTCTTACATTATAATTCTTAATCTTTTTTGAATGAATTTTTGTATGCAGCGTAAATGAGTAGTTTAGTTTCTTTTTTTTTTTTTTTTTTTTTTTTTTTTTTTTTTTTTTTTTTTTTTTTTTTTTTTTTTTTTTTTTTTTTTTTTTTTTTTTTTTTTTTTTTTTTTTTTTTTTTTTTTTTTTTTTTTTTTTTTTTTGGAACTAGGTCTCACTACGGGCCCCAGGCGGGACTCGAACCGTGATCCCTAGCCCCGGCCGCTTCATAGGCTGAAGCTTAGAAGCACGAGCCACCGTGCCCGGCCGGTTTAGTTTCATTCTTTTGCATGTGTGGCTGTCCAATTTTCTTACCACCATTTATTAAAGAGATTTTGCTTTTTCCACTGTAAGCTATTGGCTCCTTTGTTGTGAATTAGTTGTCCTTAAATATGTGGTTTTAATTCTGAGCCCTAAATACTGTTCCATTTGGATGTGTGTGTTTGTGTGTGCGTATTTTGATTACTATAGCTGTTACAGTACAGTTTAAAATTAGAGTGTGATACCTTCATTTTTATTCTTTCTTTTTATCCTCAGGATTGTTTTAGCTGTTCAGGGTCTAGGCTACAGAAATTTTTAGTTCCCTATTCTTTATTGTCTTTTTCATCTGTACTTAAACTAATTACGTTTTCCTATTAATCACTTGTAATCTGTTTCTCATTTCTAGCTTATTTATTCTGTAATTATGTTGCTTTGGTCCTCAACTTGTTTGTGTAGCTCTTTCATCCCATTTCATTGTATCATCTGGTCTCCAGCCTCTTTTTTTATATCATTAAATTCTACACATCAAGATTAACTTGTAGTGTTTCTCTGAACCATGCAAACACTCAATTCTGAGGTTCTATTAAATGCACCTGGTTGGGGTGGTGGTGGTGGTGTGCAATAATTCATTCTCATGAGGAGAGTCCCTTATATCACCTGACTCAGTTTGTCTCCCTGGAAATTTTTTTTCCTGTAGAGCACAATTTTTTTTAACTTTGTTTCTTAAGACAATTTTTAAACTTTGTTTCTTTTTTCTCCTTTACTTAATGGGAGCAAGAAAATAAGAATACTTATTTGTTTCTCTCTAAACTTAGATTATTGGCAATAATTCTAAAAAAAAAAAAGTTAGGGCAGGGTTGTCTTCGATGTGAAAGACAGCATGTTTCACTATATTCCTGTCTTATGGTATTTGTACCATTTTCCTTGTTTGCTATTATTGAACATTTTTTGCTGTTTTTAGAAAAACTGCTTTGGTTGATTTGACTTGGAATATAAAAGATTCTGTAAAGTAGCTTTGTTCTATTACCTTAATTCCTAAGTCTATAACTATATCTATGTCCACTCACTCAATCTGCATTATAAGCATGTGAGATAGATAAGTAATCACCATTTATTAAATAAAAAGAAAGAAAAAGAAACAGAATGGAAAGGGGTCATACTACTGGTGAAAAGCAACACTGAGATCTAAAACAAGGGTTTTATTTCCTTTTACATTTAAGTGTAAAAATTAGGTGATTTTAAAGCATACTTACAAGATAATATAATTAAATTGCTATTTAATTTCAGAGTGTTATGAATCCCCCCAAAAATTCCAGTACCTGTTAGCCAATCCCCCAGTCCCTGGCAAAGATTAGTCTATTATGTATATGGATATGCCTATTCTGGACATTTCATATAAATAAAATTACAAAATATGACTTTATGTCTGGTTTCTTTCACTTTTCAATACATTTTCAAGGTTTACTCATAATACCGTTAGTATTTCATTCATTTTGATAGCTGTACAACATTCCATTGTATGGATATTCCTCTTTAAAATTAGGATAATTAAGATTACACATTTATAAGTTGATGAACATCTGAATCATTTACTTTTTAGCTATCATGAATAATGCTCCTATAAAGTTTTAGGTACAGGTTTTCTTATGAATGCATACTTTCATTTTTCTTAGGTATATACCTAATAATGGGATTTCTGAGTTATATGGTAACTGGTGAAACTGTCCAACTGTTTTCCATAGTGACTATATCATTTGATGTACCCACATGCAAAGTCTGAGAGTTCTAATTTCTTCAAATCCTCCTAAGACTTATTTTCTGTTAGTCATTTTATTTTATTTTATTATTTTCTTGTGTCATTTATTTAAGTTCTTTAGCAAAAGGCAGTTTAATCATTTATAAAGTTTGGTCAAATGACATAATATTTGAAATTAAATATGAAATATGATAGGAAACTATCAATGACTACATTTTTTACAATTGCACATTATATTTGTTTAGTTAGCCCTTTGTTTAAAATTTGCCTCTTTTTACATTTAAGACCAAAAATACCTGAAGATTCAAACAGAAGAAAAATAGCTAATTTGTTTATTTTTTTAAATTTTTGTGTGTGTGTGTGTGTGTGTGTGTGTGTGTGGGAAGAAAGCAAGTTACATAGATAGGTATACATATTACAATGCCATAATTACAAAATTATAACCATGCAAAATAACATATTATTTACTGATGTGTGATTTAAAAGTTCCAAATACTACTGGAATGGCAAACATCAAATCCAGTGTACTGATTATTATTTCTGGGAATGTATAATGGGGAATAGGAAAGAAGAGATATCCACAGAGAATGTCAACTATCTCTGTGATGGCTGTGGTTTATTTTTTTAAAATTTAATTTAATTTAAATTATTTTAATTTGCATAGATATGTGTATTTATATTTACACTATATTATTATGTACCCCGGGGCTTTACCACTTCCTAACACCTGTTAATCATCCTACTCTTTTGTGCCTTTTGCTTCCCCCACCTTCTTCTCGCTCCTCCTCTCTTGCTCCATGTTCAGTCCCATTGGTTGTTAATTTTTCTTATTCGTTTGTTTTTCCCTATAGCCATCATATAAGTGAGACCATCCTGCATTTCTCTTTTTCTTTTTGGCTTATTTCTGCTAATATGAGTCTTCTAGTTCTATCCTTGTTGATGTGAATGACATATGTCTTCCTTGATTGATGCGTAGTATTTCATAGTGTACATTTACCACATTTTTTCAGCCAACTATTTTAATATAGGCATTCTAGTGAGTAGGAAGAGGCACATCACTGGAGTTTTAATTTGCATTTCCATAATTACTAACGATAGTGAGCATCTTTTCATATACTTATTGACTGTTCATATGTCTTCTTTGAAGAAAAACTTAATCAAGGTCTTTGTCTACTTTTTAGACTGCTTTTTTTTATTGTTGCTAAGTTATAAGAATCCTTTATACATTACAGATACTAGAGTCATCAGATATATAATTTGCAAATATTTCTTCCATTTTCTGTTGTCTTTTCATTTTGATAATGTCTTCTGACATACATAAATTTTCTTTTAATTTTCAGTTTTACTAAGTCCAATTTGTCAATGTTTTCCTGTGACTGCTTCAGTAAAACTAGGTTCATCATCACTTTGAAGATCTGTGTATACCTCTGTAACATCATCTGTTAACAGTAAATACGTAAATACTGCTTTCCCCAGTTTCCCATATAAGACAAAAATGCAAACCTCTGATTTAAACTAAAGGAATGTCTATCTTTTAACCAAATGTGGTGGTATAATCCCATTTGAATAGATAATTAATAAAAGGCAACCTACCAAATGGGAGAAATTTTTTACAAATCATGTATCCAAGAAGGCGTCAATACCCAAAAAAATACAAAGACCTCATAGAACTCACTAGCAAAAGTTAATCTCATTCAAAGTGGGGAAAGGATCTGAATATACATTTTCTTCAAAAACCACATACAGATGGGCAGTAGGTACATAAAAAGGTGTTCAACTTCACTAACCATCAGGGAAATGCAAATTAAACCACAATGATTGTCATCTCATACCTATTAGGATTGCTATTATAAAAATGGTAACAAATGCTGATGAGGATTTGGAGAAAAGGGAACCCTCGCACACTACTGGTAGAATGTAAATTCATTCAGTCACTGGGAAACATTATGGAGATTCCCAAAACAATGAAAAACAGAACCACCAATACAATCTACCAATTTCACTTCTGAATAGTTCTCTGAATGAAAACACTAACTTGAAAAGATCTATATTTCTCTGTGTTCATTGCAACATTATTGACAATGACCAATATGCAGACAATCTAAGTATAATATCAAAGGATGAATGGATACGGAAGATGCGGTTCACCGAGGGACTGGAACATAATTTAGCCATCAAAAGGAGGAAGTTATGACAACACAAATGAACCTTCCGGGCATTACACTAAGTGAAATAAGTTAAAGACAGATATGTATGAAGTCATTTATATGTAGAATCTAGAACAAACAAAAAAATCAAGCACATAGATACAGAGAATAGATTCATGGTTGCCAAAGGCAACCTAAATTGCTGGCATCTTGATTTTGGACTACCATTCTCCAGAACTGTGAGAAGTAAATTTCTGTTGTTTACAAACCAACCAGTCTATGGTATTCTGTTACAGAAGCCTAAATGGATTTAGATAATGCCTAATACATTGTCTGGCACACAAATGGCACTCAAATATTAGTTCTCATTTTGTTTCCTTTGACTAAACTATACCATAAGCTCATTCCAGTTTCTGTAGTTATCTTATCAATACCCAATAGCCAGTGGTGTCAACATACTCAGTGGAGAGTCAAGTATGTATCTCATAATAGCACATTAGTGTGGAACATAATATAGCAGTTTATTCTATCTTTTATAATGGATACGAGCAACTTAGCAAACAGCTTAGTCTTCATACACATACTTTTGTAATATTGGTCTCTACCACTGATAGAGTTGATATAGAGAAATTGGGAGTCTGTGACCCCATCATTGTAATGCTGCATTAGGACTGCAGCCATTTTGCTTTGGTGGGCAGAGATTCAGAGAAGGGAAGCTGAGGTTTCTCGCCAGAGGGACAGAAAGAGGTGATTTAGGAAGCAGCATGGCTGGAAGAAGTAGGACAAAGCTGGAAAAAGGAAAAGTAGCAGAGCAGGAAGGAGGCTGGAGGGTCCTACAGCTGCTGCTGCCATGTGCAACAACAGGGCAGGGAAAGGGAAAGAAGTTATGCTGTGGGCTTCTATTGCCAGCCCAGACTGGTGAGGAGCCCAGGGAAGCATGGCGGAGAAACTTGTGACCTAAGCAAGCTGATTTGGAAACTCAGTACTTGGAAACTTGTTTTATCTTAGAAACCGTGAAGCTTGGGAATTGTCTGGAGACCTGAAAACTTGGAATACTGCTGTTTTCATCCTGAGATATCTAAAGTGATTGCTGCTGCTCTTTCCAGTGAGTCTTGGTAGTTCGGGCTGAAAGAATGCTGGAGCTGTGCCTTTTGGAGGAGGAGGGACCACACTATCTTTATTTCTTTGTTGGATATGAATCTCCTGGTTTTGGAGATACCATCTTGGTTTCTTCATTTAATTGGAATATTTTGGTTTTGGCATGAAAGTGGACAGTTACCATTTTGTGGATGCATGTGATTGAAGGACCACATGTAGCTTTTTGGACTAGAGGCTGAACTGTATGGTAAGATAACCAAAGGGGGTCCCCTTGAACTCTCAGTTACTCTTGCCTATTTTGCCTTTTTAGTGACTATGTTTTTGCCTTCTATTAAGATAGTATGGTATGCTACTGCTAGTGTGGGCTGGGATAAACCTGATAGTGACTGAATTTAAAGGGCCAGCTGCTCCAATTTGTAAGTTTAATTAAGTTCTCTGCTTTGCATGTTTTGGTACCTGATTTCACTATGGAATGAAACCATTAGGAATTAATATGTGAATATAAGATTATATGAATTTCATCAAGCATCTGGTAAAATGACTTTATGTAATTGAAGCAAAAGTGCCATTACTTCCTGTTAGAACTCAAAGTAGAAGTTGTCCGAAATTTGATGCCCATATTCAGATCATTCTGGACATATAAAAATTACAAAATTCACAGAGTTTTCAACACCGGTGCTAAGGTTTCAAATATTTATAGTTTCTGTGACAGTCAATCTTTCAGACTAATGATCTTTGTAATACTGAGGTACATGAAATTTAGGGTTGCTTACAAAGGTGGGCATATGAGTCATATATGAAGCTAACTATGCTTTCAAATCTCAGTAAACATAGTTCATTAACACCTAGTTTTTAAATAAAATTCATCAGAAACAATGAAAACAAAGCTTCACAAATATGGAATAAACACTTTATATTTGTCTTGTTCAGCAAAACTGAAATCCAAGGTTTCTATAATTTTGTTATTGTTTTTCATTGTTTTTTCCTTAGAAATAGAAAACCTTCATCTCTGTTCAATTCATACTATCAATGAAAACAAGCAAGAATATGCTGGAGGTCATTTACTTGTTGATTAATGCTTAAATATACTAAAAGTGAATGTTAATCACATTACTTGTATTTTAAAAGTAAATTTTAGAACTTTTTCGTATTTCAATAGTCAATACTTAACAGACAACTTATACAGTATCAGACACTAATTTAAGTAATATTATATACATACCTACATATATATTTCAACTCATTTAATTCTTCAAATAACTCGATGAGATAAGTGCCTTATTATTTTCATTTTGCTATTGAAGAAGTTAACACAGAATTTAAGTAACTTGCAAAGAACCACACAACTAGTAAGTAGCAAACCTTGAGGATAAGAACCCTGACATATCCTTATCAAAATGCTATACTGAATCTCTGTTGTGTTGGCTTATCTCCGGAGTTTGGAAATAGGAAAAGAGACCCCATCCTGATCATACTTTAAAATTAATCTTGAAGATAAAGATCCTTAGACCTCTTGAGATACCTCCAATAAGAGTGTCAGAGGAGAAAAATTATATGTTTGCCAAGAGTCTACTCCTCTATACCTCTAGAGAAATCAAACTAGGAAGACTGATTACCTGAAGTTACTGAAACCTCTGTTAAGATTTATCAAATTAGATTTCGAAACAACTGTTGAACTTCTGGAAATATAGATATAAAAGTAGTAATTCTTCTTATAAGGCTCCCATAATTTAGAGATGACTTTTTTCCCCTGAAACACTTATATTTAATGTGATAAATACTGTGATAGAAATGAATAGGCTGGTAAGGGTACGTTCTTCTGTTCATCTAACCTTGTCTGAGGGAGAACTGTCAAAGAGAACTGTGGGGACCCAACTGGGCTGACTGAGAATGAGTATCTTAATAAAGGTGGGCAATTAAGAAGATATTGCTAACAGAGGGAACAGATGTGGAAGGAAGTTTTAAAGGCAAGAGAGACTACGACACTGTTTAGATAAAAATGTGAATATTTCATAATCAGAGCACAGGAGATAAAGAGAGCATTTCAAGGAATATGAAGAAAGATGGAACAAGTAGGTGGCCAGAGCCAAATAAAAGAACATCACTGAAAAATGTTAGATTTTGTATCTAAAGCATAGTGAACCACAAAATAATTCTTTCAAAAGGTGTGGGGGGGTGGTGAATAACATGACTGAATTCTGTTTTGGGAGCACTACAGCAATGGAACATAATGGTTAAGACTTTGGGTCTGAGAGTCTAAGTTCTAACTTTGTCACTTACCAGCTGGGTAAACTTGAATATGTTACCTAACCATAAATTTACTTAACCTCTCTGAGCATCCAGTCCTTAACTGTAACCCTAGAATGATAATAACATGTAACTCAAAAGGTTATTGAAAGGATTAAGCAAGATGATTCCTATGAAACACTTATCAAACTGCTTGGTAGTCAATAATCCCAGTTATTTATCACCAGCAGCAGCTAAGAGTAAAGTAGATTCAGAAGACCAGGAAGTCAGTGGGAAGGCTAGTGTAATAATCGAAGAAATAAGCAAAACCTGAACTAAAAAAGGGATTGTACAAAGGACACATAGATGATAGACTCAAACCATATTAAGGAGACAGATATTCTATGATTTTAGGACTGATGGATGAGAACAGGGACACATTTGGGTCACTGGATAAATGACAGTCATGTTCTCTTTGATAAGAAACATGGTAGAAAGAGTATATCTGACATCCCATAGATGCCTTTCATTCAACACAATTAAAAAATTTATTCATTTCCTCCTCATAAGCCCACTCTTCCTTTTATATCTGTGACACCATTCTCATAGTTTTCTCTCCTATCTCTCCTGCTACTCCTTCACATCCTGTTTTTCAGTGTCTTCTTTCCTTGCACTCATAATTGTTAGGGTCCCCAAAGTTGGTGTTCTCAATGCTTTTGCTTCTAATTTTTTTACTCTCTCTTAGGTGAGTTTGTCTATTCCCAGGGCATTAATTAGTAGTCACCTGTTTACCGATAACTTTCAAATCTCTATTTCTGACTCAGACCATTTACCTCAGTTACAAACCATGTATATCCACTGTGAACACTGGAAAATCCCAGGGGTAGTCATTCATTGTATGTAAAACCAAACTTACCAACAACCTACTTAGTTGTTATATAATCCAATTAAAAAACAGCAATTAAAAAGCCAAACTTTTCCTTTAGACTTTCTCTCATTTTTTTGGAACTAGGTCTCGCTGTGGGCCCCAGGCAGGACTCGAACCGCGATCCCTAGCCCCGGCCACTTCATAGGCTGAAGCTTACAAGCATGAGCCACCGTGCCCCACCTGTTATAAAACTAACATTCATTTGCATCTTTAGTGCTATTCCAGTTCTCTCCTCTGCGAAGACCTGACCTGTAGGAGGAGGAATCTTGTGTGTCCCAGCCTCAGCTTCTGGAACAGTGCCTAACATATGATAGATATTTAAAAACATGTATTGAAAGTTTTCATCAATGATTTATCAATGAATTAACCCTCTTTTTCTTGCCTTTTCAGGTTTCCTTCTCCTTCCACATTGGGTTCTCCATATTAAAATGTTTAAGTGAAAAATTATTCATATAAACTTTCTCTTGATTCTATCTTTTCAAAGTATTGTCTTCTTTATACTACTGAGTTTCTTTAAGTCACATCTTTACCAGTTTGAAATGTGGTTTTCTTCCAAAGGTACCTTCTCAAAATCAACAAAGACCTTTTTCTCAGTCCTTATATTCCTTGTTACTCCTTTTATAGCATTAATGCAGAGGAATGCCACTATGTCTTAAAACACTTCTGGAGGCTTTCATTGATTCTTTGACATACAGGTTATATGTTCTTCTCTTCCTATAGATGGCAACAACACATCATGCTATCTATAATGACAATCATTTGTCATGAGTTCTAGACTACAAGTTTCTTGAAGACAAGTGTTTTGTACTCTCAGTAAATGGATTTCTACTGACACTATTGACTGCTCAATAATATCTGTTTAAAACAAAATAACATCATCAGCTCAATACCTAAGAGTATAAGAGTGTAAAATAAGGACAACAGCTTATATTATAAGGGAAAAGGGCAAGTAACAGTAGTATGAGAAGCTATGGACAGTCACAACATAAAGATAGAAATGAATCACTTCATGTCATTCATTTACTATGTGCTATTATGGCAGAGAAAATGATTAAAGGAGAAACAGATAATTAAGATATAGTACTGATCCTCACAGCTGTGTCTTATAATCAAGGGCTGAGGGTCTAGAGATGGTAAGAACAGGTAGAAAATAGGAGTAAGATATTTTGCCACTAAATAGTAATTCTGAATCTAATAGTAAAATCTGGAAGACGACCAATAAGCTTTCTATGGTCTACTCATCTTTGCAATATAGGTCTACCAGTAGCATTTCACAAACTTTATTGTATATAAGGAACATCTGGAAAGTTTATTTAAAAAGCCCAAAAGGTTTATGCACTCTGACGGAAAATCAGAGTGTGGGGGAAGAAATCTTGCTAAAGATGCAGAGAAAGCTCTCAGAAATCCTGATTTTATGGGCCCAGAAATCTATATCTCTGACAAGTATCTCATGTGATTGTGATGCTTTTGGTCTACAGTGTGCAACTTACTGTAAATTCATATTACTGTAAGCCTACTGTAAACTCCTTAGTCACTCATGAGAGCATACCTTTTGTCATATCTGCGTACTATCTATAGTATTATTTTCTTAATAATTTTTAGAAAATGAAAACATATTTTAGCCTTGCTCTAAGCAGAAGGTTTGATGTCATATTTTTAGTAATATACATGAAACATTTACATAACCATTAAAGAATCTATGTATACATCAGTAGCTGGGTAACAGTTTAAGAAGTACTACTCAAGAAATTCTACTCTGCAAGCCCTACATCCTGTGTGCAATCTAATGATAGAAATTGTAATAAAAAATTTCAGGGTAGTGAAATCCAGCAAAATTGTTCAGAAGAGCTCATATAGTTGTTCTGGTACCTTTTAGTGATTATAAAAAAAAAACTCTAAAAAATAATCTCATTATTACAAATAACTTATAAAAACCTTCCTCAGATTGAATTTTTATTTTAAAATTGTCTTATCATTTATTCCAGTGCTTAACACACAGAATATTCTTAAGCTGAGGCCTTACCTTCCAACAGCAAAGGTATAAAACTTAAGAGTTGCAGTTAGAGCAAAATGAAGACACATTTGTACTCTAGACTCACAATAAAATACTCATCCATTGTATGTAAAGTTACATTTGATAACTGAGTTCAAAGGTAGTAACTTGATAGCTCTCCTTTCCCTTCATCCACAAAGTCATTTATAGTAGGCACAATAGTATCAGAGGAACAATTGTACTGCGGAAAGGTCTAATCCTTGATGGCTTTGACAACTCATAACACAAATAGAAAATAAAGTTGAAATAAAAATCCTTCATCAAATGAAAGATTGTGCTGATATTATATCCTCCTCTCAATTATGATTTGGCTTGTGTAACAACTAAGAAAATCAATCTTTAGCTAAATACCCTTAAGTGAATATTTTCAGGGTACCATTGTCACTGTCACAAGTCAGCTCTCTATGTCTAATTTCCAGTCACGAAGAACAAAAGCATAGATGAATGACAGTGGTCTTTGATCTCTACATCACTTGAGTCAAGCAGAAATTTACCTGACTACTAACTAATAAGCATTTTATCCTGTTTGGATGAAAGGATTATAGCAATAATCTAACTAGACTCCCTGCTTCAATTCAACCCTCATTCTCTATGGTCTCTCCTCCACACTGCATCCTGGAAGCCCTTTAAAAAGAGAAGTCAGATCAGTCACTCTTCTGCTTAAAACCACATCATCCCTAATTCACACTAAAAGGTAGTCTTTTAAATGGCTCCTAAGCCCCCCATATACAATCATCCTATCCTTCAACTCAGGTCATACCTTTTGCTCACCAGGATCATTTCACTGGCTTCTTTGCTATTGCATAAATACACTAGGCAAATTACAAAACCAGGCCCTTTGCACTTGCTGTTTCTTTTGATGAGAATAATGGTTCCACTGGTACGCATATGGCTCTGCTCTCACTTCTTTTACTCTTGCTTAAACATCAACTCCCAGGTGAGCCCTCTCACATATAGCACTACCTTGCCTCCACCACACATAATCCCGAAACCACTTTCCCTGCTTTGCTTGTCTCTATAGCACACTTGACATTTTATATCTTTCATTGGTTTATGGTTTTTCACCCCAGAAGAGCGTGAACTCCTACTGGGTTAAGACCATCTTTCTGCTTTGTTCACTGTAGCATCGCAGTGCCCAGGACAGTGCCAGGCGCACAGTAGATGTTCAATAAATATTTGCTTAATGATCAAACAGGATTACCTCAACTTTGGGACTTTTAGCCTTAACCCTATTAAAGCTGGAAACAAGAGCTGGAGAATATGCCCCAAATTTCCAGATGGCACTTGGCATCTGTGAACTTACATGTGTTATCTTTTGTCTGGTACATCGTTCCCTCTGGTTTTTCTTAGAGAGTAAGGCAACAGGAAAATTCCTAACTAGCGTGCAAGGACGAAGCAAACCAATCAGGCATAAACTGATTTTAGGTGATCTGATTCTTATCCCTAAGCCTATAAAGAAAATGTCTTTTGAATCTGGATGTATCTCTTAAACCTGAGGAAAATAAGCAGTATGTTTGTTGGCTTGGGGGTGGGTGCGTAGGGGTTAGGGGGAAGAGG
Organism: Uropsilus gracilis; assembly: GCA_004024945.1. Taxonomy (NCBI): domain Eukaryota; kingdom Metazoa; phylum Chordata; class Mammalia; order Eulipotyphla; family Talpidae; genus Uropsilus; species Uropsilus gracilis. The sequence continues at coordinate 38,440 of PVHY01001480.1, forward strand.
TGAAGGCCCTGCATACCTTCAGGAGCGTCAACTCCTGGGCAGTCCAACTTACTTTTGGGGGGGTGGGCCTTGTTCGAGGTCTCTGCCAAGGGGTGTTTCTCTCTCACCCTTTGAGGTGCCTATTGTGCTGTGTCTTGAGAACGAGGTAAGGTGGGAGAGGTGCGGGGTAAGAGGGATGCTGAGAGCGGCTTCAACTACCTCCAAACACAAAGTCCGGGAGCCGAGGGGACCGCTCCGGTGGCTAGGGGGCGAGCCGGCGCGGGGGCCGCGCACCTCCGACCGCAACCTCGGCCCCGGGGCGCAGGCGGGACGCGGGCTGCGCGGAGTTAGGCCCGGACAGAGCCCCGTGGCCTCCCGGCGGCCGGGCACGCGGCCCCCACGCACCCCACTCTCCCCGACCCCCTCGATCCGGCGCCCGTCGCGGTTACCTCGAACTCTCTTCAGCGAAATGGGATCCTTCTCCTGTTCTGCTGACATTACAGACCGCAAAGCATGACTCCCCCCCAGGCCGCGGGAATTCGGTCTCTTTGATGCTGCGGCGGCGGCGGCGGCGGCTCCGGCTCCTCCTCCTCCTCGCGGGGCCGCTGCGGCTGCGAGACGAGCCTCCGAGCCGAGGCGCGGCCGAGGGCGGCGGGGACGCGGGCCGACTTTGCAAAGTTTGGGAGGAGGACGAGGCCTCGGGGCGGCCGGGCGGCGGGCAGGGGCTGGCTGGGTTCAGCGGCGGCCGCGGGGAGCGCGGCCTGGGGGCGGCCCCCCGCCCGGGGCCGGCATGTGCCGAGGACCAGCGCGCCGCCGCCGCCTCCTCCCGCTCCTTCTTCTTCGCCGCCGCCGCCTCAGGAGCCGCTGACAGGGGAGGCAGGAGGCGGGCGGCCCGGCCCTGACGGCGCACTCACAGCGCCCTCTGAGGAGGAGGTCTGCGCTCTCGCCGCTCCCGAGTCGCAGACACAAAAGCCCCCAGCCTGCAGCCGCCTGCAGAACCCGCTCTGGGGCGGGCGGGCGAGGGACGTGGTGCGCCCCGCGCCTTCCCCGCCCTGCGCTCCCCAGCCCCGCGCGGGGACGGACTTCGGGGGGCGGGGGCCGCTGCCTGGTCCCGCGGCGCCTCCCGCCGCCGCCCGCGCTCCGCCTCGGCCCAGCCCCCACGGCCCGCGCGCGCCTCTGCTCCGCGCCGAGGCTCGCGGGCCCGCGGCCCTCGCAGCCGGGGCGGGCAGCGCGCGCCAAGGGGCCGCCCCGCCCCGCTCCCGCCGCTGCAGCCCGCCCGCCGGGCCCGGGGACGCGGGGCTCCGTGGCCGGCGCGCCGCGCTGGGTTCCCGCGAGGAAATGGCATCTTGGAACTTCGGCGGCGGCCGCGGCAGGCATCTTGGCCTCGCAGCCAGGGAGCTGAGAGAGGAACGTACCATCCGAGAAAACTTTGTAAGCGGGAGCTGGAGAGTTGAGGCGGGCGTGTGGAGATCCAGATTCCTGACGCCGTGACTGTGGTCTGGACACCTGTTTGTGGAATGGCCCAACTGCAAGTTTTAACGACTTGACTTCTGCAAGAAAGAGTGATGCGGAATTAATACGGGAAAGGAGGGTGGTGAGCGGGCTGGACCTGATTTAGGTGTTAACTTTGGGGAATGGGACCCCCAGTGTGACTGTAGGTCGAATTGGTCCTTAATTCCCCCCCCCCCCCATCCCATCCAGTAACTGGGCTGTGTGACCTGGGGAAATTTGGGTAACTTCTCTGAGTCTCAGATTTCTCACCTTAAGGAGAGGCCACACCTTCGAGGTCTGGCTTAGCTCTGACAATCTTTGACTTATTTTCAAGAACTGTTGTCTTTTGTTAGGGTTTCCAGCCATCCTCCTAAGAGAATCTGAAGGTGTTGAGATTAATCTTCAATCAGGTGTGACACTAGTTTATTTTCTTGTCAGAATCACTGAAAAGCACTCAATCATGTGAGGGCTTAGAACGAACCACAAATGAGAGTCTCATCCTTTGGGAGAGCAGACCCACAGAAGTCATTCGATTGCACACACAGTGTCAGAACAGATGCCAACATGGAGCCAGTGCATAGTGTTAACTGCCGCATAGCAGACAAGGATCAAGATCTGGGCTGGGCTTTAAAGACAGGATATGATGGGGCCAGGAGACAAATATCACCCTTTGTCTTATATCTGATTAGAAGGGTCAGGCTTGGAGAGGCTGGAGCATTTGTAAGAAGAAGGTTACCTTCAAATGGAATGTATGCTCCATATAGGCAGGAATTTTATAACTTCATTACTGTGTACACTGGTATCATTCACTAGAAAGTGTTCAGATTTTCATTGTTGTTTTGAATGCATGAATAAGACTGGAAGTGAAATGGCCCTGGAAAAACTCAATTGACAGAGGTTTGATACCTATGATAAAACCCAGGTAAATGCTAAGGATCATAGAGCAAGCTGGATCTTACACCCTACCTCATAGCATTGATGAGAGATGTGAAAGCACTTTGAAAATATGAGACAATATTTAAGTGTTGACTTTTTACTATGTAATCCTTATGCAAGGAGAGTGGTTGAGAAAAATCAGCTAAGAGACTTCGGATTCTTTATTTTAATTCCCTAAAACCAGAGACTCAGGAATATGTTAAATAAACTGGTCTCTTTTTAATGATTCATCAAGAATAAAAAGACTTACTTGGTAATGGATTTTTAGAGCAATTTGACTTCCAAATACTGGCTGCTGGTGACATATTATTATAGTTGTCTGGAGAGCATTCTAAAATACAGATTCTTTAACCCCTCCCCATATTTACTCATCACAATCATTGGGAATGAGGGCTGTAAATCTTGAGTATTCTCTAGATTCTATAGCAGTTGAACATTATATTCCTTATGTCCCAAGTATGACAATTCCTAACAAAATAAGACTCTCCTTGCTGTTGACGTCTCTATTCATGGGACTTGATAATAAGTATCAGAATTGATCTTTACTCCATCACTCATACAGAAAGATGCAGGTAATCTATTGTTTGGGGGTTTACTCCACTATTTAGAAATATATGCTCATTTATGCCTAAAACTCAGCTTAAGCCAGTGCATTGGCCAGCAAACCTTTTCTGTGAAAAGTCATATATCAAATGTCATATAGATTTTTCAGGCCATGTTTTCTGTCACAACTACTCTTTTTTTTTTTTTGAGACTAGGTCTCGCTAGTTTTGCCTGTGGAACCGCAGGCTCTCATTGCCCGGGGTACCCCAGACTCAAGCAATCTCCAGCCTCTGCTTCCCAGGTAGCTGGGATTACAGGTGCGCACCACCACACCGAGCTATTTTTTTGGAGCTAGGTCTCGCTACGGGCCCCAGGTGGGACTCAAACCGCGATCCCTAGCCCCGGCTGCTTCATAGGCTGAAGCTTACAGGCATGAGCCACCATGCCCAGTCTGTCACAACTACTCTTAATACTATTGTATTTAGAAAGCTACTGAAGATAATATGTGGCTGATTCCATTAACATTTTATATATATTAAATAGGCAGTGTGAGGATTTGATCAACTCTATAATCCGCTGACTCCTAGACTAGGGATTGCAGACACATAAAGGATTTTGGAGCTCAAGGGGCCAGCCCAGGATGCAGATATAAATGAAGGAAGAATTGTCTAAGACTGAATAAACTGACCTAGGTCCAGTGAAATATGAGAGCCAAGAAGAGAGTCTAGGGAAATACTGACATTTTAAAAAGTGGACAGAGATAGTCTGTAATGGAATAAAAATTAAAAGTCAGCAATATTAGGGCAATCAAGAAACGATAAGTGTTATGCTATAGGAAGCTCTCATTTCTATCATTCTTAGCTAAGAAACTAATCTCTTTTATATTTTGGAATGCTGATTTAATAGTCTTTGCTTTTAATATTTAACTAACATGGTTTTAATATTCACAGTTGTTGCCTGTTTGTATTGTGGAAAGTAACATAGTGAATAAGTGTTTAAGAATAAAGACTGTAATATAAGTTGGTTTAGATTAACATGTAAATTTAAACCTTTTTTCCAGAAAAAAAGATCCCATTCTGTTTTCAAACATTCAAAATCATAGATTTAGCTTAAGTTGAATAGAAATAAAATTCAATTCTAGCTGTTCAGAAGTTTTGCAACATTGGTTCAAATCCTTTCATGATATAATTGAAACTGATTATTTTAGCAACCACTACACATTGGTCAGCCACATCCAAGAGCAGTATATTGCAGTAGGGAGGGACTGGATAGTTAAGAGGTAAAGATAGCGCTAAAGAATATGAGAAAAGCAAATATAAGGAGGAGATTCTTACCTTAAAGCTGAGACAGAACACCCAAGGTAAAAAGAGGCCCCTCCTTCTGCCTGAGACCCTGATCTTATGGGAGAGTGCCAGAGAGAGCTACAGATCTGGGTGCTGCTCACATCGCTGGAGCTGGCATTGAAAAAGTTATCAGCTCTGCAGATAGAACTCAGAATTGGAGAAGCCAGGTATGCTTCAGCTCTTCAGATCAAGACCTCTTCAGATCAAGAGGAGTAACTGAAAAAAGCAGGAAAAACACTTCTTGCAGTATCTCACCAGCACTTTGTACTGACAAGGCATAACACACTGACTACAAAAGGAAAAGTACTTAAAGGATCCAGTTCTATTATTGCAGAGCAGTCAGTGAAGGATAAAATTAGTTGAGAAGAGTTATTCTCAATGATATTGTATACTTTAGCCTAGCAAAGCACCGTAAGTGATATATCACCAGACTTCTGGTTACACCCCCCCCCCATCTCCCCTGATATTAATGTCGTGTATATCTAGAGTACAATATCAAAACCAAGAAACTGACATTGGTATAATCCATAAGGCTGATTCAGATTTTATCAGTTATGCACTGGTGCATCTATGTATGTGTGTGTATAGGTCTGTGGATTCATCACATATGCAGCATAGCCACCACCACCATTGAAATACTCTACTTTCCATCACCATCTAGCTCCCTAGTGACAAGACTGCTTTGTGTTATTCCTTTATAACAACACCATTTACTCCTCTGTCCCTAACCCATCTGTAACAATTTATAATCTATTCTGTCCTTTAATAGTAATTTCACGAAGGTTACACAAATGAAATTATGCAGTATTATCCTTTTAAGATTTTTTTTTTTGCACAACATAATTTTCTAGAATTACATTCAGGTTATTGTGCATGCCAATATTTTGCTCCTTTTAACTACTTAGTATTCATTGCGATGGACCTAGAACGGTTTGTTAAGGCATTCACCCATTTAAGAACTATATGGGTAATTTCTACTTTTTTTGCCTGTTTAAATAAAGACAGAATAAAATCACTGTAAACACTCATGTACAAGTTCCTGTGTGAAAATAAGTCTTCACTTTTCTGGGATAAGTGCCCAAGAATGCAATTGTTGGGTCATATGGTATGTCCATTTTTAGTATGAAAGGAGCTGCCAAACTATTTTCCAGAGTGCAGAGAGCTTTTTTTATAAAACAGAAATCTCATCCTGTCATCACTTTACATAAAATTCTTCAATGACTTTCCATTGCTATTATAATTAAGACTAAATTTTAAAAACATGAACCATAAGGTTATGTAATATGATTTCCACTGAATTCTCCTCGCCCACTCCCCATGCTCGTCTTGCTCACTGGCATTTAAAAAATTTCTAGTACTCGCCTGCTTCAGGGACTTTCCATACAGTGTTTCCTCTTCTGGAAATGCTCTTCTTTCTGCTCACACTTCAATTAACTCAAACTCTACCTTTCATTCTTGATTCAGGCATATATTTCCTCAGGGAAGTCTCCCTATAGTCCACTTCCAGTTGTTCCTTCATGTTCTTTCTTGATCATGTTTCTCACTTTGAAATTAATTAACTGACTAAATTTCCTCTTTACCTCCAGACTCTAAATGCATGAAAGCAAGGATTGTGTGAGTTTTTGCTCATTGTAGGACACATTAGATGCTCAATGAACATGTTTTAAATGAATAAATGAATTATGTATTTGCAAATAGTTCAACATCAAAGCCTTAACATTCTATAACTTATCAATTATCTATTGAAGATATATTAGCTACTCATGTTCAAGGTAATATGTTAAGCAGTAGATCCCTAGGGCCAAATTTCAGATCCATGCAATGCTTATATTAATACATTCTAAAATCGGTATTTATACTGAAACTTATTTTCCAAATATTTCTAAAAAATAAATTAGTATTATTTTTATAGCAAATTACTAATAGGGTGTTTTTATTTCTTTAGAAATGTTAAGGAGGCTTGCGGGCAAGTCAAGAGAGAGACAATTACCTATGTGGTTTTCCAATTTTTCAATGTGAAATCTCCACTTTACTTAGAAGTCCAGTTTCAGTGCAAGCTCTCCCATTTTTGATCACTGATTGTTGTATGAACTTGACCTACCCTTTGCAATCAATAGCCAAAGACTTGAATTTACTTTAACCATCATAAGGAGATCCATAGCATCTTTCTTGGGCAGGCTTGTTGAAAACATTTATGGTTAAGCAAGATCCTCTACTGAGCCACCTGTTTTTGATCGTTGGTTCTAAAGACATAGTGTGTCAAACACTTCCTCTATGACAGCTGATGAAACCAATATGGCAAAGTAATGTGCAATTTTGCTTTGTTTTGCTCTGTTTCTTACAGCAATAAGAAAAGGCAGATTTATTTCAGGATATAAACACTGCCAACATAGGCAGACTGCAACACTATGGGTGCTTGAGATAGTTTTTAAGAGCATGTGGGAATGAGCAAGATGTGTGCTTATTTGTGAATGAAACACCGCAAGGCAGGACTACCTAAGAAACTCGACAAATCTTGGTGTTAAAACAACAAACTGTAAATATGGAACAACTGGTATTTTATGGAATCTTTCATGGCAGAAAGTGTACCTTTTGTTTCATGTGTGTGTTGGAAGAGGAAGAGCAGTAAGGGTGAGACAAGATAGAGATAACTTTGTGTAGTATCTTTCCTCTGAAGTTCCTCATTTTTTGGTACATTAAATTTTGTTACAGAAATATAAATCATAAAACTAATTTAATGTGTACAATTTGGTGTGTAGTGTAGTATATTCACACACCTTTTGCTATGTATCAGTTTATTCAGAGTTGTGCAGTCTTGTCCTGGTTAGCACTCACTCCCTGTCACCTCCTGCATCCCTGCCCATCTTTGGCCCCTGACCACTACTGATACCTGCTTCTGTCTCTGGGGTTATCTACTCTGGGCATTTAATTTCATTTAAATAGAATTAGACAATGTGTGACCTTTTGTGACTGGTTTCTTTTGATTTGGCATTTTAAAGGCTCATCTATGTTGTATATGCATTAATATTCTGTTCCTTTTTATGACTGATAATATTCCATTGTGTGGATACACCAGCAATTCACATTTAAAATTTTGAATTGTCTTCAAAATTGCACAAGCATTGTAAAGAATAAAAAGGAATAAAAAAAAAGCTCATGTTTTTCACTTGGATAAAGTGGCATTTTGCTTCATTTGTTTGTTTACCTTTTCTCTTTGTTAAGTCTCTCTACACAATCCAGGTACACTTTGTGGCTTTGATTCATATCGCATCAAAGAAATGAGTAATGATAAGCAGAAATATTTTGGTTTCCCAGTGTATATAGTTATGTTTACACTATACAGTAATGTATTGTGTACAATAGCAGTAAGTCTACAAAACAATATACATACCTTAGTTGAGAATACTTTATTGCTTAAAAGGAAGCTAATCTTCAACAGATGTAACCATGTAGCTAATAACAATTATAATATTTTACTGATGGAGGGGCTTACCTCAATGTTGATGGCTACAGCCTGATCAGGGTGGTGATTGCTAAAGGCTTGGGTAGCTTCAGAAATTTCTTAAATTAAAACAATGAAGTTTGCTGCACCAATTGGCAATTTTTTTCAGGAAAGATTTTTCTTCAGTATAGGTTGTCTGATAACATTTTACCCACAGAACTTCTTTCAAAATGGAGTTAATCTCCTCAGTTCCTGACAACTGTTTATATACTATTTAAATTCATTATTGTTATTTTAACAATGTTTAACAGCATCTTCCCCAGCAGTAAAATCCATTTTACCACTTTCTTTGCTCATCTTTGAGAAGCAAATTTTCATCACTTCATGTTTAATGAGTTTGCAGAATTCAGTTACATCTTCAAACTCCACTTCTAATTCTAGTTCTACTCTTCAATCACATCTGCAGTTAGTTCCTCCAGCAAGCTCTTGAGGCCCTAAAAGTCTCCCATGAGTATTTGAATCTACTTCTAAACTCCTGTAATATTCATATTTTCACCTTTCATTAATCACAAATATTCTTAATGGCATCTAGAATGGTGAATCCTTTCCAGAAAGTTTTCAGGTTTCGGTTGATTTTGTCCAGATCCATCAGAGGAATCAGAGTTCATCAGAACTTTATGGAATACATTTCTTTAATAAGGTTTGAAAGTTAAACTCACTCTTTCACCCATGGGCTGCAGGGTAGATGTGGTAGCAGGCATGAAAACAGCTTTTATCTATTTCTCTGTACATCTCCATCAGAGCTATTGGGTGATCAGGTACATAATCAATAAGCAATGATTTTTTAAAAAAAATTTATTTTGTAATTTCCACACAATATTGGTCATATTTGCATGATGTCTTTCCCCTTAGGTTTGGCCCTCCCTTCCACATGGGATCCTTTATGCCCCACTTTAACTCCCCTTTTTCCCTTCCCCTTCTGGTCACTCCAGCTCCTCTCACTGCAAGCGTTCATCCATGTTTGACCTATTAGTCTTTTCTTTTTCTGAAACTATGTCCTTTTTTTCTGGGTATGGACTTGCACTCCTGGACAGCAACAGACAATGCTGCTTGAATCTCCAGTCAAGATTCAAGCCGAGCACATCAGGAACTTGTTGTAGGGCACATGTGGTGCGCTTCTCCACGATCCTTTTGGTGTCTGTCACGTGTTGCTGGTTCTGTGCCTTACAGTTTTGATATCTTGGTTTGGGACTCCAACTCCCAGTTACTGGCAATGTAGGCATTCCCTGGTGGGGGACAGACTTCCCCAGGTGGTTGGCCCAGCTCCCCTCCTCTCTCATGTTGGCAGTTCTCACACGGGGCCACAGTCACATCACTGTGGCTTTCTTCCACCACTGATTAATAAAGGAGGGAACCTCATTCACATTGTACAAAACTATGGACCATGGATTTGGTTCTCCAGTCCCAGAGACAATGCAGGTGGAAATCTGTGATAGGCCACCTCAGTTGCTGGTTTCACCTTCCTGTCTCAGTGGTTCCCAACACACTGCTTGTCCCACCCAGATGTAAGCAATGATATTTTTAGAGATTTTTTTTCCCTGAGCAGTTGTTTTTACTGGTGGGCTTAAAATATTCAGTAAACCATTTTAAACAGACGTGCTCAGTTCAAGCTTAGCTGCTGTATTAATTTAGTTCCAAGCTTAATTGTTGCTTTTATAGAGCAAGGCAGAATAGATTTATCATAATTCTTAAGGACCCTAGGATTTTCAGAATGGTGAATGAGCACCGGCTTCCACTTGAAGTCACCAACTACATTAACCTCCCAAAACACAGTCTGTTCCTCAGAACTTTGAAATCAGGCATTGAGTTCCCTCTTCTAGCTGTGGCATCTTCTTCAAATGGAAGGTTGTTTTGTATACAATGAACATCTGTTGCTTGGTGCAGTCACCTTCATCAATACTCTTAGCTGGATATGATTGATAACTTATTGCAACTTCTACAGCAGTTGCAGCTTCACTTTACATTTTATGTTATAGAAACAACTCCTTTCCTTAAACCAAGCTCCTCTAGCTTCAAGGTTTTCTTCCGTAGCTTCCTCACCAGGCTGAGCCTTTACAGAACTGAAGAGAGTGAGGGTTTTGCTTTGGATTAGGCTTTGACTTAAGTTGCTGCTGTGGGTGGTTTGATCTGTACAAACCACTACAACTTTTTCCCTATCAGCTTCAACAAGGCTGTTTTATTTTGTGTTAACTCAAGTAGCACATTTAATTTCCTTCAGCTTTTACTTTGCATTCACAATCTGGTTAACTGGCAAAAGAAGCCTTTTTTTTCTTTTCTTTTCCTTTTATTTTTGATCTATCTAGACTCTTTTGCACTCCTCACTAAGTTGAATCATTTGTTTTAAAAAGTGAGAGATGTGCAACTCTTCTTTTCCTTTACACTTAGCGATCATTTGCCTTTCATGGTGCCAACATTTTTAGGCTATTTAGCTTACTATCAATATTGCTATGCCTCAGAGAATACAGAGGTCCAGAGGAGGAAGAGAGGCGGGGAAACAGTCAGTGGAGCAGTCAGCACACACACATTTACTTAGTTGTCCTTTCACTTGGGTGCAGTTTGTGGCATCCCAAAATGTAAATTACAGTAGTAACATCCAAGATCACTGCTCACAGATCACCATAGTAGATATAATAATAATGATGGAATATCATTATTCCAAGAATTAACAAGAATTAACAAATGTGGGACACAGGGACATGAAGTGAACACATGCTGTTAGGAGAAAAAATGGTGCTGATAGAACTTGCTAATTGTGAGGTTGCCCCAAAGCTTCAATTTGTAAAAAATGCATATCTGCAATGTCTTATAGTAATGCACACTGTATCATGTCCTTTTGATCGTCAACCTGGAACTTGTCTTTCAAATTGCTGACATTTTGAGAGTACAGGCCTATTGCTTTTGTAGAATAACTCTCAGTTTGGACTTCTCTGGTGTTTTCTCAGTATTAGATTAACATTATTGCATTCCTGGCAGGAATAATGGGGAGGCTGTGGCTGGTTAGTGCATCAAATTGTTATGGTTTGACCCCTTTGTTAATATGGTGCTCACTAGATTTCCATACTATAGTCATTTAAAGTTAGTAAATTCTCTTTGGGAAAACACTCTGTTGTAAGTATTCTTTCTGTTATTAAACTTTCATCTACTAATTTTTGCATTACAAGTCTTTATGTTAACATGTTTTTACTTATCTTGTGTAGCTACCTAGAAACAAAATGACTGGGTCAAACAGTAAATCTAAGTTTACCTTTTTGAAGAACTGCTCAGCTTTTTACACTGGTTAAACTAACTCACCTTCCCAGTAAGAATATGGGAATAGTGGAACAGGTGGTATCTCATTGTTTTTGTGCTTTCTACTCTCCATACTTCTTTCTTTTTAAAATCTCCCTTCTGGATTCCCCTTTTTTCCCTAAAGTACAATCTTTACTGATCATTTAGCAAGTGTGGATAAGTGATAATTTCTCTCATTCTTTATCTAGAACTGTTTAACACTAGCATTTAAATACATTTAACTGGGTATAGAAATCCAAACTGAAATTTTTGGGGGTAACATTTTGAAGATATTTTAACTTCTTGCTACTTTTATTGCCACTGAGAAATCTTTTTCTCTAGCTGCCTTCAAGGTCTTCTTGTCTTAATCTTCTGTAGTTTTACTAAAATGTCTTGGTGTGTTTTTTGTCGTTGTTGTTTTTGAAACAAGTTCTCGCTATTTTTGCCCGTGGAACCATAGGCTCATGTTGCCCAGGGCACCATGGACTCAAGTGATCCCTAGCCTCAGCTTCCCGGGTAGCTGGGATTATAGGCGCATGCCATCAAACTGCGATCCCTAGCCCTGGCCACGGCTTCTTAGGCTGCCACTTACAGGAATGCACCACCTGCCCGGCCTTGTGAATATATTTTTATGTTTTTAGAGTGAGGTTTGTTCTTCCTGAATTTGAAGGCTTGTGGTTTTCATAAATTTAGTCATTTTGTCTTCAAATATTGCTTATTCATCTTTTTTGCTTATTCGTCTTTCATTATAGAATAGCTGTCAGGTATATATTGCATCGTCTGTTAATCTGTAAATTTAAATTTATATTTATTTTTTCATATATTATATTTGTATGGTTGTTGGTCCCCTTGGAAGTGCCCCCTCTGCCCCCTGACCACCCCTCCAGTCTCCCTGACTCCTCTGTTATGTGTTGGTCCATGTTTAGTCATTTGGTTTCTTCTTTTTCTGGATCTGTCCATTTCCTGGGTGTCTGTGTTCTTGGGACACAGTTGACCATGCTGCTTAGATTTCCCAACTTATCATTGCCTCAGGCAGTCAGTCCGAGCTGAGTTGCAATCTATCAGTGTTTGCTACCCTTTACTGTTTGTCTCTTCTGTTCTGTGTTCTGATGCATTTCACTGCTTCATCACATGCGGCCAATCTCTCTGTTTTAGGGAGCCTGCTCTTGGCCATTGTCCATAAAGAATTCCTCCATGGGAACAGATATCAGCAGATGGTTAGTTCAGCTCGTCTCTTCTTGTTTTGATGATCCACTGAGGGATCGCTGCCCCATTTTGTGGTCTTCCACCCCTGTGGAAAAGGCAGGGTGGAGAGGTTATGCTGTTCTCTCTGAAGGCTTACTTGAATCAGAATTTTGGCTCCCACTCTCCCGGTGATGTTGTAGATGTAATTCTGTGCTCTGGCAGCACTAAAATTGGTATGGCAATCACTTCTTGGCCTTTTGGTCAAGATCAAGGGTAAAAATTCATGTGACAGTCTAGTGTCCAGTGGTTCTTGGAGCATATTTGTTATTGAAATATGATCCAGACAGGAAATGAGTGTCCATGAACTTTATTAATTCCTGAACCTCTGAACCTCTTCTGTGTCTGCAGCTGGATCATGAATATTTTTCGTAATCCTGGAATGGACTGATTGGATTGGGGTTGACCCGGAGGGGGCCCTGCCCCAGTACCCCCAAACCACCAAAGATGTGCTGTATTTTCAATCTGCTTTTCTCTGTGCTGTCTTTGAAATAATTTCCTCTCATCAATTTTTCAGTTTCAGAGTAGTCTTTCAGTGTATTTGATATACCACTAGATTTTTGAAAATTCAATACATGTAGATTTTTTTTTTTAGAAATTTACTTATTTCTCCTAATATACTTGTTCTTTAATAAAACATAGTTTCTTCCCTTATATTTCAATTTTTTCTTTTATGTTATCCAGTCAGGACAGTGTCAAAAAGTTACTGTTCTATTTCCAAGTTTTCCTTTTTCCAAATCTGGATTTTTTTGAAATAAGAAATCAGTTATTTTTCAAAACTTTATCTTTTAGCTCTAGACATTTTTAGAAGTTTTAAACTTTTTAAAAATAGTAATATTAAAAACAATTCTACACTGAATTACACACTTTTTCCATCTGAACAAGTCCATTGCTTTTAGGCTACTTTTCTTTTGGGGGGATGGGCTAATTTTCTGAGATGAGCCACCTCCAGCTGGAATGAGACAATCATTATTTCCTTGCTGCTATTCAGTAGATTCCAAATAAAAACAATTTTTAGACAACTCAAGTATGTTTCTATCCTACTACTTTGGAGTGGACTCTGTAATCACCTCATCCCAGAGCACGAAAGCTATCATTCTGTATATGGAAAGTTTTCCTTCTCTATACCCCGAAAGAAAAACTTAAGAGTAAAATATTACAGAGGCTTTTTATTTTTTTTTACTAAGGAAAACTTTTATTAAAACTGTGCAATCAATCAGTTTTTAGACAGCAGTTTCATAAACATTTTGGCATTTAAATTTTTATTCATTTTTGGCATGACCTGTAGGATAGTATACAAACTACCCTGGGAAGGGGAAATATACTAGACAATATTTACTAAGATGCTTGAAAAAGAAAACAACCCACAATATTATGCAAAATGTTGAAAGAAAACATTTAAAAGGTACATTCAAAATCAAGGCAAACATTTGCTTTCTTCATGTAATGGAGTTCACAGAGCTGATCCCCTGAGTCAAGTGTAAAATTAATAAAATTAACCAGCTCTAGAGTCCATTAGCAAGTCTGCAAATGCTGCCCTTACAAGATAATGGTATATGGAGTGAAAGGATCCAGAACACCCACAATATGAAATAAAAACAACTGGCTCCCACACTTTCACTTAATTCACATCTTAAAAAAAAAAAATCACACATACACAGACAAAATTTTGTCAACATCAGTAACAAAGAGACAAACTTATTTATTATGTGTCCTTTACTGATAGGCTAAGGCAATGTGGATGAATTCAGGCTTTGCAATTTTCTATATAAGAAGCTTATGTAAGTAATCATTAGCATTTATTTTCATTGCAAACAAAACAGGTATCCAGAACATGGTAACAGGAAGAATATTTTAAGCTAAAAAATACTAAATTTTCATTTTTTAAGATAGTTCTGTAGGAAAATAAGTTTCTTTAACAATTATTTTTAAAGGTACGGTTTTTAAGTTAGACCATATCATCACATGAATTACTTGCAAGATATAAATTTGAGTAAATGTTCAAAGGAGTTCAGAATCTTATGGATTATACTGTGTGATACTGATTGGTGCAAGAATAAGTTAGGGAAACTAGTTCTTCTCTCTAAAATTAATGATAGTCATACTTTTTAACCAATAAGCCTTAAACACAGACTTGAAGTAACTAGAATTAGATGCCAGGAGGTGTTGCCCTATATCAAATTCATTACAAGTAATTTGAAAAAATGCTTACGTGATCTGTAATTTAAAAAAAAGATGCTGAAAAAGGAGAATCCTAAGAACACATTTTCTCCTTTCTCATTCGTGCCTGAGGATGTTCACTCACACCTAATTTTTAAAAGCCAAGGTAGTGTGTAACTATCATTTACACTAGAAAAAAGAATGATTTAAATTGAGGTAAGACAATTTCACATTTGGTTTTTCAAAGGTATAGCAAATTCCCATTTTCTTATAGATTTAGCCACATTACAGGTAGGTTTTTAAATCCCAGTCTATATCTTTCAGCAATTATTTTCTTCCATAAGGTTTTTTGGTGGGTGCACAAGAAAAGCAAATATATTTCTTTTTAGCACCAGCAAAATGTAATTATAAAGATTGTTCTACAAGGAAAAATTGTTACATTTCAGTTTTGTAGAAATGATTTTCATATTATAATTACACTTGAGTTTTAAGTTTCAAAATACTATTGCTTCATTTTGCACTACAAATTTTCCTCATTTAATGAGAAGGAATAAAAGTAGATTAAGAACTTCCCTACCAAACCAAATTTTCAAAATGGTCAAGGACCATTAGGTGTTTCAATGATTTAACCTTTAACTTATTCTGTTCTACTATACAGTTTTCCCCCAACTTGACTTTCTCCTAAATGAGTATAAATAGCTGATTAGCTTGTATTCACCTAAAAATTACTCCTCAGATATAGCAAGAAAGGATGGCTGATTATACACCTGACTTTTTCCAGTTAAATTCCTACTTAAGTACAGGAATTACAAAAAAATTTCATTTCTTGCCTCAGAAAAATATGTTGTAGTAGAAATACTATTATCATTGGGTTTAACTAGCTAGGGTTTGTATCCTGGTTTAATCACTTATCATCTGTGACTTCTGGTAAGTTAGACATTTTAAATCTCAGTTTCCTGATCTCTAAAATGGGGTAAGACTGGATCTGCAGAATGAAGGAGTTTGCAGGGATGAAGCTTGTTTGTAGCATGTCATATAAGGCTCTTCCTAGAGACTGGAGTTCAAGCAGCTGAACAAAAATCACTTTTACCTTTGCTCATGGTCTCCAGCCCATGATAGAGCTAGCATTATCTCTTTAGTTGAAGAAATGCTGAAAACACAATGGAATTAGAAACTATCCTTTAAAATGGATTGCTTGACTTTAAAAGATCCAAGAATTAAGATAAACTACAAGGGTAGACTTCAAACGTTTTCAGGAAAAGAGGCAACTAAAATCAAAGCATGACAAGAAAGATTAAATTTCCGAAATGTTTATGCCAATAAAGTAACTGGAGGCTCTTGCTGGAGTTGATTTAAAAAAATCTACTGATTACCAAACTGAACACCAAATAGTTAAGAGGCTGGCGAAGCTAAAGAAATAAACTAGATTTAAAAGGCATACAGGATACATGTTATAAATCTGCTTTTAAAAAAGAAAAAGAAGATAAACCTTGACCATGGTCCTATTCATCTAGTCCGAGTCCCTATGTTTTGAGGTCTTTCCCCTAATTCAACTCCAGCATAACTGCTTAAGAGAAAGACAGAAAGTTCAACTAGAATCATTTTCAAAAATGTCTGGTTAAGTATGAAAAAACTAAGAGGCTAATATTTAGGAAACTTTCTTAAACAACAAAATTGAGAAATTACAATGCACAGATTCAGAAAGTTTAAAGCTGAAATGCTTTTGCAAGTGATACAGCAACAAAGCTTAATTTAGCTCTTAGGCAGGTGCAAGCCAAGATTTTTATGGGTTTAAAAGTTTGAAGATTACCTAAGGGGCACATTAGGTGCACCAATGACTAACCTCAGTCTTCCAATCTTAGTAATGCTATAAACATTTTATGGGAATCAGAATGATACAGATATAATAGAACTGAAATAGGAAAATAATGGCTACCCAGAGAAATCCATGCTCAAATTCCCCCAACTTTTTGTTATTGTATTTGGAGAAAAGGACTTTGTAGATGTAATTAGTAATTTTGAGATGGGGGATCATCCAGGATTATCTATATGGGCCTGATCTAATGGCCTAATTATACAAATGCTTAAAACTAGAGACTCTATTTCCCCCATTGAGATCAGAAAAGGAGATGGGAAAAGGAGATGGGATAAAGGAAACAGGATCAGACCAACGATACACAGCCAATGCTGAAGAGGGAATCTGGGATCCACTACCTCTGCAAGCCAGAAAAGACAATGAAAAGATCTTTTTCAGAGCTTCCAGAAGAATCTCAGCCCTGCCAACACCATGATTTTAGCCAGTGAGACCTGTGGCCAAAGTTCTGAACCACAGAACTCTAAGATAATAAAGGTATGTTGTTTTAGGCAGCTAAAAGTGTGGTAATATATTAAGGAAGTGATAAAAAAAATAAAACAATTTGTTCAGTAAAATGCAAGACTGTTGTGTTAATCTTAAATACCTTCATCAAAGACTTAAAAGGGGAACTGCTTGATAAGATTAAAGCCTGCAAACATATACATTGCATTAGCCTATGATTTAAGGTCCTGAACATAAATCAATTTAACACATTAGTCTATGTATATTTTTTCTAAACATCAATAGAATTCACAATTAGACAACTGGTTGTATATGGTGATCTCAGAACCATCTATATCTGCCCACAGTCCACAAACATTATTTTGACTATTAAAACAAGTTTACCAGAGACCCATGTGGCAAACTGCCAGTGACAAAGTATACAAAATACAGGTTTGGTCTTAGAAAGATCATGACACTCTTGATATAACTGGACCTAATTTTTTACATTCAATATTCAGATTTTACATTCAACAAAATATAAGTGTTTATGATAATCACAATAGCTACTGCTGAACTTGGAAGCACATTGGGATAGCCTTGCATTTTAGAAAAAGATACTTTCAATTCCATCTTACTGTGGCACTCTGAATTGTTTCCAAAGATGTCTTCATATCGACTTGAATAATGATGCTGAGTTGTCAACCACGAGCAGGTTTCTGGCACAAGTCCTTAACAAAGCCAAGACTAATGTGAACCACTGTCATTGTTCCCAATGTTGGCACTGCTCTTATTTGAAGCATAGGCAAATAAAAGGCATTTCATGGATAAACTAATTTCCTTGGTGTGCTGAAGCTGAATTTTAAAAGTCACTTAGTGGATAAAATTATATCCTTATTTTAGGCTAATCAAAATATAAAACTCCAGAATTCATCAAAGATTTTTGCATTATAGTAAAAATAATTCACGAAAGATTTCACTGAAGTTTGAAATGTTCCATTCATGGAATTAAAATGTTTTAGCCTATGAACAACTTTAAAGAACATATCTACCAAAGGTAGTGCATGTAAATAATGATATGATCTGTTTGCCTCTTACAATTTCATTGCTCCCCAATGGGGAAAAGGTCCCCGGTATGAAGGGACTGCCTCATGCCTTCTGAGTTAATCAGGTAATGCTTTCAGCAGAGGAAGACATGTAGGCTAATCCAGGAGTTGCCATAATGCTTTGCAATGGAAAGTCTGCTGATATTTTTGTTGACATCTCACACTCAAGGTGCTTAGGAAAGTATCACATCATTTGGCAAAAACATCCTGTGGCTGAATCAGCAGAGTTAATGGAAAGTCCCTATGTGTGCTATTTGTATACAGACTGGGCTCTGGAGAAACATGTTTGGTTGACATAAAAACAAGAAACAACAGTTTAATGTACAACTAAATTTGCCTATATGCGAAAGTAACTTCAAATATCTTTGGCTTTTTTAAATCTGCTGATAAAAAGTACGTGAATAAAAACATTGATAAATACCAATATATTTCTATTGCTTTTAATTATGTATTATGTAAACTTAGCCCTTTGATATCTTGTTACTAAAGCTAGATTTTCTATCAGCCTCTATATAAATTTATTTCAAATCTGCTCATCTTTGCTTACAGGCTAATCTATATATTTTAATGATCTTTGGTATGAAAATACTGATGAGCAGTATCTTGTAATATTTGGCATAAAAATGACATGCAAGTATTAGTACTTACAGGAAGTATGTCTTTGGAAAAGAAAATAGTTACCATTTGCATATTAGCCCTCTGGAGTGAAATGCCATGAAGTAACACCTCTATGAGAGCTGAGTGAGAACCTTCACATTTTAGTTATAATTTCACACTTAAAACTTCAGAGAAGCTTGCTTTGGCCAAGTAAAAAGAAGTTTTTGCTGTTCATCTTACTCAATAAGACCAAAATATTTATCTTTGGTGAAAAGATTTTTTCTATACAACAAGTAGTTTCAACAATTTAAAAATACTTCGACACTATATAGCTGAAGATTTACTTGCTGAAGAAAAAAAATTACATTTGAAATTCTTTGGAACTATCTGCTGGTAAAGAAGTTATTTTGAATGCTCTAGTAACAATAAGGTAGTTAAAATTACTAATCTATTTAACTACAACAATCAATATAAACCCTATTGTTTTCATTTAGTAACTACTTGTATAAGCTTCATATCTATAGATGTTTCTAGTTAATTCAATTTGAGATGGAAGTATAATCAAGTTTTCACTTTCTGCTAAAAACTTTTTGGTTGCAGAATTACTGTGAAAAAAAGTCATATAAGAACAAAATGAAAAGGTGAAAAGTATTAAATGTTCTGGTAAATAATTAGCAAATAGTAATAGCCTAAAGATCTACAATAACTACGGGCCTATTTGTCAAAAACCAACCAAACAAAACACTTTCTTCAAGGCTTCAGTTCATATTTTTTAGGCTTTTAAAACAATTCACATTCGTAACAGTTAGAGACATATATTCCAGGATGGATGATGTTTCAGCTTCAGAATTTGTTTATCTTTTAAAGAAAGTTTAAAAAATAAAATGAATTGTGTTTCTTAATTTCAGATACTAATAAAGTTGGCCCCTCGTATTTCTACTTATGAACCAAAAACACCATACCCTGTCAATTTGCCCATGCTTCCATGAGGCAGCTCAAAGTAACAAAATGTTCCCTGAGTACAGGAAAAAAAAAAATAATACTAGAATAACTTTAAAAAGGAGGTAGTATAAAACAGGAGCTATAAAGGTAGGAGCAGCATTTTTCCCTTGCCTCAGATTGTTCACCTAAAGCTCTGCTTTTTTGGTTTTGCCATGAAGCCCGTATTCACATTACTAAATGAGGGGCTTTGACTTTTGCTCAGAAGTAGTTACTGGCACTTAATGCTGGTCTGCTTCTGAACATACCCAGTTTGGCACAAAACAATAGATTTAAAAGCAATCAAAACTGTCCCATCATCAGATATTGGGCTAGGAGACAACAAAGGAGGAAGTATTATGCAGTAATTATTCTTTGAAATTTAGAACACCATTTAATATGATGACCTCTATAAATAAAAAGGAGAAACCCATTAAGATTCCTTTTAAAATGAGTCTTAAATGAGCCAGTCCCAGATAATGTGTAAAAATACTTTTAAAAGGATATGGAGCCCTCTCTAGATACCATGTACTTAATTCTTCATTCTCTCCAACTACTGGGCACCTAGTAGGTAATGGACTCATGACTGGCAGAAAGCCTGTTTTCTGTGACTGAGTAAACAGCGTGCAGGCTTCAAACCAGCAAGAGAATTAACTTACTCCTGGAGTTAGTATTTCTTATTCACAGCATTGACAATGAAGGAAGGTTAAAAAAAAGTACCAAATTCTCTTAGGAATCCAAGAAAACACAAGTAAATCCGTAGAGCTCTCAATACTTATCCTTAAACAAAACCTTCATTAAAACAAACTAAAATGCTTGATAATTATACATCAAAATAGTTATCGGTAAATTCTAAGAAACTTTTAAGGCAACTTTCTGTACTCTTGTCCTAAACAACTTCACGAATATTCAAAGGTTATAAGGCAAAAAACTTCATTTTATATATATATACTGGAAGGCACTGTTACAATGATAACCTCAAGTTCATTTTACTGTCTACCACTGCATTTTCTTCATTCTTAATATTTCAAGAAATTTCTTCACCCCTTTAAGCCAAACTGGGATTAAAAAAAATACAGCCTCATCTGTTCATTTAAAAAATCCACTTCTTTTTGCATGGAGTTTTACAACTAATACTGGAAATGCTGAGGAAGCTTTGCAAACTAGACAGTGCAACCTTTGGCCAACTGTCAGGCAAAGGGGAAGGCAGGAAAGGCACTGGTCTAGCAGGTTGAAGTTTGGGACACAGAAGATGAAGCATGCACACTCTACTACCCAAAACATAAAGAGTTTTTAAGTGATCGTATACACTATATGCTACCAAAGAGTTCTGTTCTCAATAGATAGATCATTTTGTTTTGGGTATGCATTAACATCAACAGTCCCACTCTATTTCTTCTTAGTGGTTTAAAAATATTCACAACCAGAGGCGTTAAACTACCCAAACCATGCAGATGTCACAGTTCTTTAAAAAGTCAGAGCTTCAGATAAACATTCTCTCATCTACCTATATGACTCCTTTGATCACACACATTACACATACAGCAATGAAAACAAAATGCTACTAGGAAGTATCATTGGTTACATAGCTGATAAACTATCACACAAGTGAGGTAACAAAGTTATCTTCTGAGTTTGCCATCTGGCAAACTGAGGTAGATAGTCAGCAAAGGGGCTTTCACAAGTTTTCCCTTTGCTCCAGTGATATATTTTATAATCCAGTCAAATACCTTGACTGTCTTTTCACATTGTTGACAAAGAAACATTCAAATATATGTGAGTTTAAAAATAAAAAAACACATTCCAAAAAAGCTGCAATACCCAATAAGACATAAAGATTTTCACAAAAGGCTTTGGCTCCCTGTTCATTGTCCTTCGAACAGACTTACAGGTAAGAATACCTGAACATGGCTGACTAGATTGGAAAATCATTTTTATCATAGCATAGAACGGCAGATGGTTGCACAACAGAAGAGGAAGTTTGTTCATTATCCAATGGCACTGCAGGTTCTTCACATTTCCTCACTGAGGGATCACCACCTGATTCACTGCCAGTGAAGGAATTGGAGGTCAGGGGTGTCATACTTATAACTGATGCCAGGTGTATTTCATCATTGGACTCCTGAGAGAACCTTCCAGAATCCCCAGTTTCGTGGCTGCCTTCACTATTTGCTGAATGCTCAGTGTCAGCTGCAGCACCAAAGGGCCTTGGGAAGCTAGTTGTCTGGCCAGGGGAGTTGGGGGACTCTTCATCACTGATTAATACAGTGGTGCCTGGCTGGTAAAAGCAGACTGCTTGAGTAAATCTTCTTTGAGGCTAGGCAAAAATACATAAAACACTGTCAGAGATGAAAGAATACTCTTGGAAGATGATAAATCTGGCTTTACATACTCTATACAGAGTAAGTCTTAGATAAGTTCTTGGAAACTGAGACACAACATAAAAAGAAATCAAATTTTGTTGTAGGACAAATTAAGTTCCCACAGCATTATTCTGGTTACAAAAATATCAACAAACTTCTAAACAGACACAAAACCTTTCTAATATTAACCATTTATATTCATTCATTTTCTGTGGTTTTTTTGTTTGTTTGTTTGTTTTTTGTTGAGACTAGGCCTTGCTATTTTTGCCTGTGGAGCTGCAGGCTCACATTGCCTGGGGTACCACAGACTCAAGCAATCCCTAGCCTCAGCTTCCCAGGTAGCTGAGATTACAGGCGCATGCCACCATGCCCAGCTATATTTTTTTGGAACTCGGTTTGCTATGTGCCCCTGGCGGGACTCGAACCGCAATCCCTCGCCCCAGCCACAGCTTCCTAGGCTGCTGCCTGCAGGCATGCGCCACCATGCCCAGTATATATTCATTCATTTTCAACTCACTTATTTCAAGTCAGAGTCAAGGGTGGCCAGAGTCTATCCTGCCAGCTCAGGGTGCAAAGAAGGAACATACGGACACAGAGGACAAGCTTCCATCCCAGGGCTGTCTGTGTTTGCGCTCTCTCTCTCTCTCTCTCTCTCTCTCTCTCTCTCTCTCTCTCTCTCCTCCTCCCTCCCTCTCTCTCTTTCTCTCTCATTCTCTCTTAATAGTGTACAATCAGACACCAATCAATGTAATGTGTCCATGTTTGAGATGTTGGAGGAAAGTGGAGTACCAGAAGAAAACCCAGCAAGAAATGAGGAACCCCCTGAAATTCCACACAGAGTGGCCCCAGCCAGGAGGAGATTTTTTTCAATTATCAGTGTGATGACAAAATGACATTGAATGAAACAAAAAGACTCCTTTTGAGGAGCTGCTGCAGTCTGAGAAAGTAAACTATTCCAGTACATTAGTAAAAGCAAGGTCATTACCACCAGGGGTTGCCTAGGTCAGTGGTTCGCCACGGAGAAGTGGGAGCACATAGAATTACTTCTGCAAGTGAAGTGTTAAAAGGTTTCTTCTGTGATTATGATACATGCTCCTGCCTCAGCCATTTCTCCATTGCCACCCCCTCCCCAATGAATACCACACTCAGATTATTATTTCTATTTTCATTCAGTGATTCCTTACATCATGCCTTTCTATATAATCACACTCCAAATTAATAACATCACCTCAAGAAAAAACATGGAAATTAAAGTAACACATTAACTCACATTTTCTTCTGTTTATCATATACCATGGTTTGCCAAAGATTTTTCTCATTTAGGTGGTTTACCTGCTCAACTTTTATCTTCTTAGAATCTTGGAAAAAAGGCCATTTTTTCTTAGAGCTGTTCTTAATTATAGGACCATAGCTGTTAATTATCAGGTCAGTTCCTCCCTGGAAATAAAAAGGGAAAATATAAATATAGCTGTGTATTTCTTACAAGTAGTATATATATTTTTTAAATGTTAAAAAAGTAAAACAGATATCATTATTTCTTCTTTTATACACATAGGACACCAAAAAGTTCAGGATGATTATAGTGATAAAAAATATGCAATACGTTTCTTCTTGAGGGATTAGAGGTATGAGATATACAGACACACACAAATACATATGTGTGTGTATATACACGCACACATATATATTTGTATTTGGGGTGATGTATAATGATTCTAAAACTTATTTTCAGATGAGATCGGGTGTGTTCAAGGTGATATGGTTGTAGACTAAAACTTTTATTTTCAAATGGAACACCAAACAGAAGAGAGACACTGAAATATGATACAACATTTGTGCATTCATCACATTATTCTTTTGACCTTTCTATAAATTTGAAATGTATAAAAATCAGTTGAAAAGGTAAAAATAAATGGGCCTACAAAAACGCAAAAATGGTCATGAATGGGGGATCAACTCTTGGGCTAACCCAGAGAATTGAGAACTTTGACCTTCTAATCATGTTTTGTCCTGCTTGTCTGACCTCGACTATGATCTACCTTTTTTCATTTCTTTCTTTTTTGTTCTAGATTGTCCTCCTCATACCAATTCCCCCATCCTTTCAAATGTTTGCTTTCAAGTCAGTAATAAAATACAATGTATTTTAGTACTTCACAGGACTGCTTAAAAGTGTTAGGCTCTAACATTCTAGATTAATTTGAAATAAAATTGCTTACATTTATATCAGAAATAAAAAGCTAAATTAAGTTGTAAGCAAAAAAGACAATGAGAATAGCAAAAATCAATTCACAGCTATGTAGTCATAAAATACACAGAATATAGTACTATGCCAGATACAGATTGTTTCTTTTGATATAAGTGTATAAAAAATAATATCAAA
This sequence comes from Uropsilus gracilis, assembly GCA_004024945.1. NCBI lineage: Eukaryota > Metazoa > Chordata > Mammalia > Eulipotyphla > Talpidae > Uropsilus > Uropsilus gracilis. Next base: position 62,623 of record PVHY01001480.1, read on the forward strand.
AATAGGATAAAATTTTGTTATATTTTTGCTATTCTAAATTTTAGGGAAGGGTGGGAGAAAATAATTTATAGTGGGATCTGACAGTTTTCCCGTAAAGGGCCAGATTATAAAAATGTTAGGCTTTGCAGGCTGTACATGGCCACTGTTACATTTTCTCCTTTTCTTTTAAAATCACCCTTTCAAATGTGGGAAACTTTTGGTCAGGTAGTGACAATACAAAAATGGGCTGTGGGCCTGCCTGTAGTGTCCTGACACCTGATTTATATAGCACATTGGTTTTGAGAACTATTATAGTGAACATTGTCTAATGTTGCAATGTGACTGAAATTTTGCAGTTTATGGTCTTAATGCTTATTACTGTAGTACTATTACATACAGTGGAAAGGACATGACATTTCTTCACTATATTCAACCTTCTCAGGCCATTGAGGAAAGGCTCTTAAGATACTTATTGAGTTGTTCCATATTTTAAAAACATATCATTCATACCTGGACTACTCTGATGTTCAATTCAGTTTTAACAATCAATCAAACTAAGTGTAAAATGGATTAATAAAAAACTCATCTAATCAAATAAAGAGCAGCTCAAATTAAACTAAAGGCTCTGGTTCCCTACAATTTCCATCTGCTTGAATTTATGATACCTTATCTTTTTTTTCTGTATCTCTTTAATCACATCTCCTTTTATCCTTTATTTATTCCTATTTTCTTCTCCCCAAATATTCCATGTAAGAAAGGATATCAGTAAAACCGCTTAACACTTCATTAAAATAAAGTAGGGTTCTAAAATATTCAACATATAAGTTTTTGGTTAAATAAATTCTGCACATAAACGGCCAATGAATGAAGGATTACACAGCAACCAATCTCTCAGCGCAGAATACCTTAGCATCAATGAAGTTGTTTGGCATTATCATTGGCATTAAGGATTCTTCATTTTCTACAGTTCCTTCCATATTTTTTCCCACTTCATTTCCACTGGCTAGGGAGGCACTGGTATGAGGTAGCTGCTGTGTTTCATTTTGTGCTACCTTGGAAGCAGATGATTTCCTGAAAGAGTGCAAGAAAAGGAAATCATCTAATTTCAGAGAAATACAGGCAAATGTATCAACTTAGCCTATAACCACAACTTGACAATCAGGTTCTTTAATATCCATTTCTCAAATATCCTTAGAAACTGTGATTTGGATTATTTCCTTTTTACCCCAATATCTGCTTGCTTAAAATTACTACTTATAAACATCAAATAAAAACCTTAATATTCACAAAATACTATTATTCACTATTGTTGATTGTAATTTATGCAGAAATTTTTATATTTACATGTTCTTTAGATCTGCACATTGTCACATTAATATAACTCAGTTAACAATTAACAAAGGATGATTTAAAGTACTACATCTGCAAGCTTTATGCATCATTAAAATAATTCATAATTTTGTAAAAAATTCTGAGAATGAGAAACGTGGACAGGAAAATTAAGCCAGTTCAGTATACTAAAATTTTAATATAATATGCTCTGCAAGTGTATTTTCATGCAAATACATATAAAGTAAGCACCAAATAGATTTAAAGTAAGCTGGATAATCATTAGTGCTAGTGGAAGGAGTCTAGTGATGGGGATGATATCATAAAAATGATACATTTTTGGCTTTGAGAACATTAAGAAAATAAAGGAAAGCAAAAGCCAAATATAAAAGGTAAGAAATAGAAAAATTCACATAATGCTGATACTTTAGCTAGCCAAACTACAGATGAGATTGCCTAATTGACTTTAGAGAGGACCTTTACCTAATTAATACATTTATTTTAATTACTATCTGGACAATTCTGACCACATGTCCCACTGTGGTGACAGTGGAGTTCTCAGTGACTCAGGCTATTTAAATATAAAAATACCCTAGGCAGTAAGGAATCCTTTCAATCAGTAGACATATCACATTAAGTGTGCCATTTAAATAAAGCCCAAAGTGTATACTTTGCATTTCTCAAAATGCTATGGAAATGGGGAGACTTGGTTCTCATATAAGAATATTTTGTTGGAATAGTAATTTTCTCAAATGACAAGAAAAATAATTCCCTCCTCAAGGGAGCACATCTCTATAGTTGTAAGAACTCAATTAACAACATATTATTTTAAAGTAGAAAAATCCCAGTTACACTAAAGGTTTATCACTAGAGTATTCTAAATAATTACTTTAGAATTTATTTCAATTTGCTTTTTGGGGTTACTATAATTTTTTAACTACTTCACACCTCTAGCAAAGGTAGCATACCTAGCTTTACTTCGGCATATCAAGATGAGAACACAGATCAGGATGCAGGTCAAAGCTATGCCAACGCCTACAGCAATGCCAGTCATTGATTTTTGGTCGAGATGGTAATAGTCTGAATAAACTAGAAGATGAAACACATTTACTCAGAATCAATCAGAAAAATAAGTGATTTCAAATATTTCCTTTTCTATAATTTTCTTCTTCACACAGGAAAACTTTTGACATTTTCCATGTCAAAACAGAAAAGACACATATCACATTTTTGTCAATAATCTCAAAGATGGCTCTATCTTCCAACACTGAAGAATGTAAATGTGTTATCATATCAAATGTGAACATCAGTTTATAATAATTTTTAATGCTAAAAGGCATGAGGCATAGATGTTCTTTGATGTGACCATAGGAGAGTTTTCATTTTATTACTTTAAAAGCCTATCTGTATATGGAAGATTAGTTTTTCATTTACTTATCTACATTTGCTTTTCAAACCTTAATGTGTATATAAGTCTCTAGGGGATATGTTAAAATGCATATTCTGATTCACTGGAGTGGGTTCAGTGATTCTGATATCTAACAAGCTGTCTGGTGATACTCATGATGCTGGTCCCTAAATAGTTTGAGTAGCCAAATATCGAGAATCTAGTGTGACCCTTACTCTCCATTTTCCCTGCTAGTTAGCAGGACTCCCCCTATCCTTCCCTACTCTACCCTTCCCTTCCCTTCCCCCCTTCCCTTCCCTTCCCTTCTCCTCTCTCTCTTTGTCTCTCTCTCACATCTCTCTCTCTCTCTCTCTCTCTCTCTCTCACACACACACACACACACAGATTACTGTATGATTACCCATGAAAAGCTAGAAACCCAAAATCCTATCCTGAGTTCAATAGGAATTTCCTCTATTTAATATAGTCTGTATACCCTACTTGACCACAGTTCTACTCCCTCAGAAAGGTGTAAATGTCTAGTTATGTACCAGAGGGCTCCTTGGCTTTCTTCAGAACAGAAGGACACTTTCCCTGAGTGAACTAAGTGAGGAAGTTTTTCCAAGTGTTTTTCTAGAGAGGAATAACTTACTCTCTGAAAAGGCTGGGGGGGGGGAAGGGTAGTGGGGGAGGGGTTGTGGTGAAAATTTTTAATGAAAACCATACTCCTCCTCTTAGCTTGAATACCACAATCACCACTGCTGTTTATTCCCATGAAACCTCTCAGGAAGTTTCCTCCCATCAATTCACTGTGTGGCTCATCTGTCTTGGTGACTGCAAAGCTGGGGAATAAAGTAACTGGACATAATCATAATCTGAAAATTACAATGACTACTGAGGTAGATTTGCTTCTTTCTAGCAGTACAGACAAGTCAATGTAGCTTCATGGTCTCACTGAACCAGCAACAATTCAAGGAACTGAGTGCATGATTTGGGATATGGCCATGATAGGAGCAGGAAAAAGGTGCTGGGAGCTGAAAGGGATATGTATATTTTCATAAGAAAAACTAGTGACTTCAGCAGTATACAGACCTTTGGCATCAGCAGAATCTAAACGCTTAGGTCTCTGATTTGATTCAGAATTTTCCTTTGGAAGGACTGCCAACTCCACAGAATTTGAAAAGGGTCCTTCTCCCACTTCATTGGATGCAGATATCTTGACAATGTACACATTTCCTGCCACCAGGTTTTCTAGCAGAGCCATGGTTATTGCCCCTATAAATATTATCAATTATAAAATGAGCAAACTTTTAACTTTCATCCTTTCAATCACACAATCATGATCCTTTATTATAAAACATTTATATATATAAAATATATTAATATATATAAATAACATATATATATAATCTGGAAAATAAATATAAAATGACAATCTCTTAACATTATAGTATATTTGTATATATGTGCAAAGATATATGTGTGAATACATATTTACTATGTGCATTTTTATATCTTAGAGTTTTCCCTTAACATTATATTATGCACACATTATAGAAGCCATCTGTGTAATTTTGTTTTTGGAGCAGTTCTTAAAAGTAGCATACATTTTGTTTGGGTACACATTATATATACATATATATACACATACATTACTTTTTATATAAATATGCATACAAACAGCATTAAAAACATTTGATTATGGATTATTTCAAAACAAAGAAAAGCAAAAATGGTATAATAAACTCAGATTCAACAATTATGTTTGAAATACAATGTGAGTCTATTTTTCTTTTAGAAGTGTTTAAACCACTACTATAATCACTGTGATAGATGCTCTTGCTCTTACTTCTTAAATGCAAAACAACAGAATTTTTGAAAGCATGAATTTTCACTCTCTTAATCATTATCTAAGATTTCTTGGAAGTATACAAGAAAGAAAATGCCTAAGTTATGTAGGAACACCTACATAGTTGACCTGTAATTATAGACCTACTGCTTGGATTAAATATCAAGATTATTACCAGCAATTCATGTAGTCTACTTCTATCCAAAGGTAATCCTCATGTGTGTGCATGCGTATGTGCATGCGTGTGTGTGTGCGTGCATGTGTTCAAAAGGTATGAAAAGATTTTTTTTTTCTCTTGGTCTGACTGCTAAGAAGGATCCCCACCTGGACATTGCTATCTTTTGAGTGGTTGTTCTGCTCTTGTTCTGTCAATGAACTTAATGTTCTTACAAAAGGGACTCCTACCCTAGGAATTAATACTAATGTTAAGAATGAAAGTAGTATAGAAATTCTACCACAAAGTTATTCCTGCACTGCCTTTGTGGGTATTCACAGGGAAACCTAACTGTCCTACGGTGATTTCATCTCCCTTTCTTCTTCTTATGGTATTCTTACCATAACTTCCAAGAGTTTATACCTTGTAACAATTACCCCCAGGACAGAGCTGACTACTCTAATGCACTTGCTATAGTATATTTCATTATGAAGTGTAATGCGAATGATCTTAGGACTGTGGTCATGATTCAGAAGATATCTCTGCAGGTCACATGATATGAGGCGGTTGATCCAAGTGGCAATTTGAGGAGCCAAACACAGTCTATTTTCATGTTCTCTGGTTTCAACTTGGCTTGGAGAGAGTGTAACCTACTTGAGTACATAGCTGTTAAATAAACAAACTGACCCCTATTTAGAATCAGAAAGAATCTTCCTTATGTTCTTAGGTGAGTTAAAAAAACAAAGATGTATTGTGGCATGCTACCAGTAGCTATAAGGAAAAACATTTCTGCACAAATTGACATATAAACAGATTCCATGTTTTATCACAGAATCCTTCACATTTAATCTTCAAAAGTGCTTGGTAAAAAACTAAAAACTCCTAAAATCAAGTCCTTTCATTTATTTAAATTTTATAAGTGGGTGAGGGATGCATGTGTCTATGTGTTGGTGTGACATGTTTTCCTTCTCACAAACAGAATCTTCATTTAGACATAAAAGGGATTCTGCTTCTCCTATGAGAACACTCAGTGCAGTTTCCAAATAGTAAAGTGCTGATAATCGCTGTTTTCTCTCAGCATAGTCTCAATCTTAATTAGTTTGATTATTTCAGTCTACCACCATATATATATATGTATTTACTTATATATATTAAACGTATATATAAATCTTTAGCTAGACGAGGAGTTTCGAAAGTCAGACAGTGTAACAGGCTCACTATTAGATAATATAGTCAAATCCTAAATAATTTGTGACTTGGGACATGTTACTGAACTTTATTTTCCTCATGGCAGCAAAAATCCCCACCTCATAGCATTACTGTAAAGGTCAAATAAACTAGCATTGGCAAGTGTCTAGGAAAAGTATATATAATTAATGAAAGTAAGTTTTTTCCCCCCTTTTGAACTTCCTCTCTTCCCCTTCTGGAGAACAGAAATTTTTATTTTATATTTGAACATCTTAAGTTGGTTAGCAACATAATTTGTACAATATAATTCTTAGTACATGCAAATTGAATATGAGCTATTTGTCACAAAAGGAATGTTCATTTAAAATATAAAAGTAAAGAGTAAGATTCTGAGGCTGGAGAAAGCAACCTTAAACTTTTTTCTCTTTGTCATACTTTATAAATTATTTTTTTCTAAATTGCTTTTTTCAGTCTTAAATATTATCTATACACTGGTGACTTGTACTTCTAGTTCCACAAACAGAACCTTCCCACTGTTTACTCAAATTCTGCCTCACCCATTTAAGAGGCATCTCAAAACAAATATATTGAAAACTAAACATTGCTTTCTTCTGCCAATTTTGCTTTCCTCTTTCTAATACCTGGCATCAATATGCAGCAAATCTAGTGGACTTTTCTTTCATATTATATTCCAATGACTTCTTAATATCTTCACTGTTATCATCTCTGTCCAACCCCCACTAATTCTAATGTAGGCATTTGCACTTTAATTGGTCCATCCCTCCTTGCTCCCCCCCCAAATCCATTCTTACCTACTTTTTAATCAATGTTTTTAAATGGCTGTCCAGAGCAGCCACTGATGAAAATCGCCAGTCTTCCATCTAAAGAGTAAAATCTGTGGTCCACACATTCTGGCCTACAAGGTCTCCCTTAGTTATTTCCCCTGTCCTTCCATTCTCTATTCTTTCTGCACACTAGCCTCCTTCATCTTCTTGTGGCTGCTCTAATATGCCATGCACACTTTTGACTCAGGGCCTTCTCATGTCCCACAGATACACAATACAGCTCCACTCAGATGTCATTTCTTCCAAAAGAACTTATATCGATTTTTCTCATTGAAGATCTAATAGTTTTGTTGCACAATTTTAAATTCCAGTTGGAGGAAATATGGTATTTCTCAAATATATTTAGCCATGGAAATTTTTTCCAAGAAGGGGCACTGTTACAATATCGGGAAACTCAAGCAATGGGGAAAAGAATTTAGGAATTGCTGTAAATAGAGCAAAAGTTCCTATAGTCAATTTTAACTTTAAAATAACAAAGTAGTTTGTTGTTTTACTGTATATCAGAAATGTAAAGGCAGTAATTTTGCATCAAATTCATTTTAAATTACATACAAACATAAATATGTATTACATTTCTGCTCAATAATTATACCAGGTACTATTTTAGCCATAATATTATATGGACACCATGTACATTTTAAAAATGTTTTAACTAATGAAAAAAAATGTTCTCCTTGACCATAAATGAATTAAAAATGCATGTAAATATGTCTAAAATATATAGAATATAAATATGTAAGGAGGAAATGTTGATATTCTTCTTCCTCCATCATTTTCTACATCTTCCCTCACTTTTTCTAAAAGCTGCCATAATTAGACACTAAAGTTTCTTTTCTTTTCTTTATTATTTTTTTTTGAAACTAGGTCTCACTATGTTGCCCAAGGTTGTCTTGAACCTGTGGACTCAGATGATTCCTAGCCTCAGCCTCCTAGTGGCTTGGATTATAGGTGCGCGCCACCGTGCCCAGCTGACACTACAGATATTTTATATTTTATTATTTTCTCTAAGTGTCATCTTGTATTATCTACTTTTTGCTTAAAATGTGAGTGAAACCTATATATTTTTCTCTCACAGAAGTAAAAATTGCTTTTTACTTGTCATTTATTTTGTTTCCCATTAATTACTAGTACTAACTACAAAAAAAGGTTCTCTGCATTTAACAATATGCAAAAGCTTTTCATTGAGAATGTTTTTTAAAGTTTCACAATTGGCACAGTCATATAAATGGATTTCTTTCCCCATGTACCACCATATAGTAAAAACCTGAAATTATAATTTGTTTTACAACTGGGTCAACAAGATAAAATACTGCTTTTTGAAACTGACAAATGAATACATTAAAAGGAACCAAAACAAAATGCTGTTTCTTTCTGGGTAGATACAAACTAAAAGTTAGGGACAGTATGTGCTCATGTGATCAAAATTTATCACTGATACTTACCAGTAACACCTCATTAAATCAGGTTAGTCATTTGGTCAAATGCTATGCCATTAAATCATTTCAGAATTAATTAACTTAAATGGAATTATAAATTTTTATTGTACTAGACTATGAGGTTAACAGCCCACAACATATTATGTTTCCATCTGTCCACACATGAGTGCAGTCTTTTCTCACAAACTTTGGGCTCTGACTGTCAATTCCTTTGGCCAGGAGGACAACAGCAAATGCTATGCATGCAGAGGCTTGCAGAAAGTTCTGCATGTGGGGTCGCCTCCTTTCTTTCTGATGCTGGAACTCCTTCTGGTTGTTTTTAGAGTATGAAAATATATAACAGAGAGGTTGTAGCCCAAAGAACAAAATAAAATTGTTTATACTAAAAAAAAAAAATTGTGAGATGACTTTAGTCTCATGACCAACATAAGAATCGCTTACTTCATCCCAGTCCAAACTGCAGTCCAAATTGTGAAAAAATAAAGTGACCAAATTTGGAGTGCTTTGTTAAGTAGAAACAGATAATCAAAATAAATTTAAAAATCATATTGCTGCCAAGTAGTTATTACTTTTGAGTCTCTTTTGTGACAGGAAAATCATTAGGTAGGAGGGCTTTTGCTTAATAAGAAATATGAATATATGACTATCAAAACTTGAGTTAAAGTTACCATTTTATATAGAGTTTTACATTATTTTCACAGAAATGTCTTTAAAGTTTATTAGTTTAACTGGGGTAATTATTCCCTTTGAAAAGTAAAATGTGGGCATTTCAAGTACTGTAAAGTGTTTAGAATATGCACATGGCAAAAACTTTCCTTCTTAATACCCCTCATAAAGAATTTATTATATATTTATTTATTTTAGGGGGTAGCATCTAAGTTGGAATTAAGAAAGTACCTAAATAAAAATTTTTCTTATTTATATAATATCTCATCTAAAAACTGGCACTTTTGCAAATGAAAGATTTAAAAATTGTTTAAAGGTTACCATAATAGAAGCATGCAGTAAGAATGATTAAGATTTTAGAATTTATCTTTTTTCAGCAAAAATCCTGGTATTAAAAAAAAATTCAGTGTTTTGAAACCCTGATTAGCTTCTCCCTATATTAAGTGGATTCTAATATTTATATGGGTTAATTTATTTGCATGTGAATCATTTTAGTAGCAATATAACAGTTACTCCATTAAACTGGGTCCTATTTCAGTGTTTGTGACTTTAGCACAAGAAATGGAATTCTAATCAGGATTCCATGTATACAAGTTTCTCGCTCTTTATTCTCTTTTCAAGCTACTGAGTTATGTCAACTTTACTTCCTTAAGTACTTTTCAACCATCCTCTCCTTCCCATCTCAGTTCTTGCCATCTTAATTCAAATTTATCATCTCATTTCTGAACTGCTGTGTTCACTTTCTAACTGGCTTCTTCTTTGCAGCAATCACTGCACTTCTCCCTCAGCCAAACCTCTACAGTTTAGAGTAATTAGAGTGAGAGTTCTGAAACATTAATCATGCTCCTGATCAAAAATAAGTCCATGGCTTCCTAAAGCTCTTTGGGAATAAATTAATAAAAATTGCAAGAAACCAAAATCCTTAATAATCTGTTACTCCATAAATAGAAATTCAAAACAAACTCTAGATTCTTCCCTTTCTTTCCTTGCTATTATCATTAACAGTATTACTTGTATTTATGAATGTATTTACCTTCTCGGTGTAGCACCTGCCACTCTCCTGCAATCCAAGCCTTTCTGGAAGCGTACAAGATGGTGTAGCGTGTCACCACTGTCTCTGGGCCATCAGGGGGTTTCCAGGAAACCAGAGCAGTGTCGTCCTCTATCAACGTCACTTTTACTCCAACTGGTGGGCCTGTTGGTGCTGTGTGTGCATATAAAAAATATTAGGACAAAATATTCACAAATAACTGACAGACTCAGGAAAAATGTGAAAAATTAGAAGCCACTAATACAGCTTTTGCAGATCATTAGCAATAGTAGAGAAACACTATTTTTCTTCTTTTTCTAAAAGCTAATTTCATTTCATAATATATAATACATAAAATATATAAAAGAGATGGGTAGATTCCTAGGTGGGGAATTAGTAAGTAAAAGTGTGTGAGCATATGTAGGGCTCTTGATATTCTTTTGCTAATTGGTGACTAGAAGGGCTTTCATTTCTACCAGTAGCACTTTCAACCAGGTATTTCCACCCCTGCCCTATGTTAGGTTCTAAACTAATCTAATCTAAATCCGTACAAAAATTTATGAAATGTGTATTTCACCTGATCTAGAAGGCCATTGAAGAAAACATTTTTAGGATGATAATATTTAGTTATTCACCACAATGTTGTCAATCAGTGAGTCTTATAGGGTAGACTTTTGATTAATAACTTCTATTTGCAAAATGTAATCAAGTCTTAAAATTTTAGTTGACCCTATATTTAATAGGAGCTGAAATTGTGACGTGCTGGTTTCTGGAACCACATTATATCTGAAATATTTTCAAAGTGTAACAAAGAAACCCAGTGCTGACTGAAGTAACTTATCTTCTTTGAGCATGATTAAAAAGGAGCCATAATAGTCCTTCTAGATTATATGATCCTTCCGCCTTATTCTACAAGGAAATGCAGATGTACGTACATGAGCTAGAGCTAGAGCTACAAATTTGGTACCAGTTAAGTTAATGATCCCATGCACTGCGCAGTGTTAGCTACCCCTCATCTAGGAATACACTCTAACGTGAGCTCCCAACACTGTTATATTACGTCATTCACTCACTTATATTTTTAAGTTGTTTAGATGCAGCACACCTAACCAAAAAAAGATTGTGTCCCCTAAAGAGGCACTCAATTTACAGCCACTTGCTTCACCTGCTTGTGCAATACATACACAATAATATATGTAATAAAGGTAAGTTGTTTGTATATAATAAACAATATTATATCTAATAAAAGTAAAGAGATTTCTTAAGTGAAGAAATAAGACAATATAAAAAATACACAACTGATAGGTGACAACAAAAACAGTATCCTTTTCAAAGTGATATATGTTTTTTAAAACACTTAACTGATAAGAAAACTTTTTTTTTTTTTTCTTTTTTTACCTTCTGGAAGAGTAGAATGGTAGACAACGGGGCTCCAGGGACTGGAAAGCTGATCCACATGCAATCGAACAGCAAATTCATATTTGGTATTTGGTTCTAGACCCTGAACCAACATGTGAGTTTCTGATCTATAATAATGAGTAAGGAAGTTTGTTAATGCTATCAGTACACTATTTCTAATAGACGTCAATGTTTCCAATACAAATAGAGCATATCATATTATGCACTCGCTGGATTCATTTTCTTAAAATAATTTTTTTCACTAGAAGAACAATCTAGTTTGACTATTAAAATACTATATCTGATATAATCCTATAGAAATATGCCTTGAAGTTGCCTTTCTGAGAGAGTAGGAACTTAATATTATAGAAATCTTTCCATTGAAAGGAATTTCTTCTGAAACACTGGGAACCAAATCTTTTAACATTGTAATATTCTTCTATGTTGTTTTAAAACACAATGAAGGGCATCTTTCTAACTAAAACCTAGAAAGAAAACATAATGAGAAAACAGAAAAACTAACTCTAAGATGCCAACCGGAAAATGGTCTTTCGTTTCTTTCTTCAAACATGCTAAGCTTATTCACTTGAAAGCAATAATAGCTTCTTGCCTAATCTTGTTGCAGGAGGCTAGGGAAATTAAAAAAATCATTTAGGGAAATTAAATGTCAAAAACGTAGTTTTCAGGACTGAGTATGTTAAAGATAGGAAATCTCCAGTCACTTTATAAGGAAGTTTTGAAACAAATGTTTACAGCTGAAGGTAAAGTTGCCCACAAGGGGGTCAGAAGTGAGGGTGAGTGGGGAGGAGAGCAAAGAAAACAACCAGTAAGAGAAGCTACATACGTTTGAAGGTACAGAACCAGAGAGGCATTCTGCAGGCCGACAGGGTTACAACGGATGGTGTAGTTAATTATTTGTGCAGTGGTGAAGGCAGGCCTCCTCCAGTGCAGGAAGATGGAAGATGAGGTGTTAGCCTTCGCATAGAGATGGTGGGGTGGTGGTGGAGGAGGAACCATGCGGTCACGAACAGCTATTGAAAAAGACAACGTTATTTATTGTATGGGACAACCCTGAATGTTGACAGAGGTTAAAATGGTAAGATCCTAATGATACCCCAATCTTGTAGGATGACTTAGATCTTCTGTCAACCAGAGGTCCAGAGTGGCCTACAGATACATCATTCAAATCTGAACAATGCTCCCATGAGTTAGATAAGAAATCAAATATTACCAACTTAAACAGAAGCACAGAGAAATAAAGCTACACAACAAAAGACATACAGAAAGACAGCAGTGGGTTTAAGATGAGATCAACATTCTCTTGAGCATCCATATAACCAAACAACTAGTAGCAATAAAACTGAAGAACAGAAAGGAAATAATTTTAAAATAGGTAAAGAAAACCCAGTATGTAGGTATTCAATGATTATTTTTCCCAGTAAAAATTCTCAAACTGAGTCTTATAATTAAACACATTTACTTAGTAATGTATACTGAGCATGTACACATTCAATACCTTAGGAACGACAGAGGATATAAAGCAATAAAGTCACCAAGGATTCTAAGTAGCAATGAGACTTAAATTTAAAAGAGGAGGAAAACGGAGTTTGAGCCACAGTTAAACCAGCTGCCATAACTCATACTTACACACGCATCCTGGGGTGCTAACTGTCTGGTCTGCCTGATAGCCATCTTCTATGTTGTAGGCCAGCAGTCTCACATGATATTTTCTTCTGGGGTCTACAGAGAAATCAACAGGTAGTATTTAGGGTCAGTCCTCAAGCTATGAGTAAGGTTTTTATGGAGTCTTTTTAGATTTTGGTTTGAAACCATGTTGTATGTATAAGAGGTCCAAGTAAAATGAAACCCTATCCTACACAATGACTCAGCAATTCACCTTAGTATGACAATTCTATTCTAAGTACCAGTGATTAAATATTTTATATTACTTAACTTTGCTTCAAAAAGTAAGATTACTATCACCACTGCCTCGCTTCGATTCACCAGAGTGTCTCTATTTTAGAAGCCTGGCTTGTATGATGAATCACCTAGAAAAGTTACTTACACTATGTACAAATCTTGTTTAGTTATTTGAGGGCAGTTTTCTTAAAAGCATGAAAGCTTAACTGAGATTATTTTTCCCCCAAATTAAAGAGAATTACAGTTGTCATACTTTAGTACCTTTGACAAATTTTATATTCATGTTATTTAAGCTGTGTCCTTTCCCCAAACTTGTATTTTTCACATTAAGAGCTAAACTCACCAAGAAAGATGAATTGGAGCTCCCTCTACTGGTAATCATTAACTAATACAGTAAGAAAACAAGTGTACTGTGCTTATTAAAAGACATTTTTAGGCCTCCGAAGAAATAAATGATCATAAAATTTAAATGGTATATTTTAGAAGCTATTTTAAAAATTAATGATATAAATACATTTAAAAGCAACTTTATGATAACCACTGAGGACTTGTTTAGGATAGCATAAAAATACTGTTTAGAAATAATGTATTTCTATACCCTCCCCCAGATTTATTGAAGTACAGCTTGATACTTGAGATATATATATATATATATATATATATATATATACAATGTGAAACCACTATAACCAAGTAAATTTGACATATCCATTACCTCATATACTTATTATTTTGTGTGGAAAACTTCAGATTTTGTGTGGAAAACTTAAGATCTATACTCTTGACAAAATAACAAATTTCAAGCAAATGATAAAGTATTGACAACTATAGTAAAAAAAGTTGTACATTAAATCATCAAAAAGTATTTATCTTACAAAATTGAAACTTTGTACCCTTTCACCAACATCTGCACATTTCCCTCCAACCCACCAGCCCCTGGAAAACACCATTTAACTCCCTGCTTCTAAAACTATTTTAGATTTCATATGTAAGTTAGATCATGTAGTAACTGTCTTTCTGTGTCTGACTTATTTCATGTAGTATAATGTTCTCTAGATTTACTCATATATAAATGTGAAGGAACAATATAGGCATGTATAGACACAGACATATGCACACACTACAGTTTCTTTATTTAATATTCATCCCACTGACGGTCATTTAGATTGTTTCCATATCTTGGTTATTGTGGAAAATGCTGCAGTGACATATCTTTTTGAGATAAAGATTTCCTTTGGGTTTATACTCAGAAGTAGGATTGGCTGAATCAGATATTCTATTTTTAATTTTAATATACTTCTATATTGCATTTCTCTAAATAATAATGAAACATACACAAATCCAATGTTTTATAAAGGGAAGAAATCGTCCTTAATAAACACATGTACTGTGAAAGGAACAGATGTCAAAGACTGTAAGTAATTCCAGAATGAAATCAAACATTTAAAATTAAAAACAAAATGTGAAGTTTATTGAACTCTCCATAATAATTCGAAAGTTGTATAAATATTTTAACACTGAAAAATGTGTCCTATATTTAAGTGCTTTAAAAGTATGTCCTAAAATAGAAAATTTCCTATTTTTTTTTGATAAAATTAAAGCTAAAGAAGAAAAGCGTATACAATCTAGGAAAAATTTTGTACTTATTGGATAGGAAAGAAAGTCTAATAAAATTTGACTGTACTATAGAGATTGCTTTCTAGATATTTTAACTTATTTAAGTATTACATAATTCTGTAAGATAAATGTTATTCCCATTTTATAAAATGTGATACATGTCCAAAGTCACACAAAGCTGAACCAAGAACTTGTAAGTATTTATACAACAAATTACAGGCTCTTTAAATTTATACAGATTAAATGTGAATTTGTCACAACAATAAGCTTATCTCCTTAAATGAATTTTGAAATAGAAATACCAAACAATTTACAAAATAATTATCAGGAAACATATAAAAACATTTGGATTTCATCACACAGATGATTTTTACATTTAACACTAAAATCCTAAGATTCAAAGGTTTCAGTTCAAATTAATGACTATTTAATTTGAATCTTTATCCTTCTTTCTTTCCTTCTAATATATTATTGAATTTATTAATCAACTAAATCTTGAGTATTATAAATATATAACAGGTCCTCTGAATAAGTATACATGGAATTCATTTGGCTCTGAAGTCTAGTTCTTGATAAATTCAGAGTGCAAAATTCAAAAACATGTTTTTGAAGAAAGAGCTCTTCAATTAGGAAAGTAACTTCAGGAAAGTCTTCTGAATATGAAGTAGTACATGTCAAGAATGCAGCAGAGACAGAAAAGGATGAGACAGAATTTTCCCAAAGCAGCTCACATTCCCAGAGAGCCAGAAACTGGTAGCTATTTATCTCAGAGAAAACTGATGATGAGTACATTAATCTTTTTACCATTGTGTAAATAATTGACCAATACTTTGTAAATATTTCTCTACAAGGTTTGGGGTTTTTTTTAGTACTAAAATTGATTCTTCAAGTTTCTCCTTCTTTAAAAAATGAATGGCTCACACTGAATTTTAAACCCAAAAGTAAGCATTTTTTGTTGATTAGACAAAAGTAGTTTATGAGTCCTGAGAAAATGAGAGAACAGAGCAATCCCTTAGCACATGCAGACCTGGCTACTACCCACTCAGCACAAACAAGAAGCCTGACATGAGGAGTAGCAGCTCTTCTGATGCCCTTGTGAAATCTCCCAAGCAGTGGGGCCAGTGGATCTCTATTGCCAGCTCCTTCTCCTGAGAGTTTACCTGAGGTCAGCAAAAGGCAAGCCACTAAACATGCCAATCAAGTACATCAGGTGCATGAGATTCCTTTATGGCCACACAAAAGAAGTAAAACAAAAGAACAAAAAAAAAAAGAAAAGGTAAAACTAGAGCTAGTGTAAACTTAGATATTATTTCAGTAGAAAAAAATAAGACATATAATGTGTGAAAAAAGAATTTTAAAAAGAAGGGAAATCCATTCACATTTGTCCACATGTGGTCTTAATTTGTATGTCCTATCCAAAAAAAAATCTCACTTAAAATAATAAAAAATGCTAGGCTGGGTGCCAAACTGGGCAGTGGCACATAGTTTTGTAACATGTTTCTTAGTGGCTTTAAAATATGATTCCAATCGTAAATTTTAGTTAACTATGTTATTTTGATTTGTTAATCCAGAAACCTTAGGACAACTTGATTCATCCTTATGTCTCAATATTAGATAATTAATTTCATGTACTCTGTAAATTTAATAGGGATACCAGGGCCCAGAGCCCTCCAATAATGCTAAGATGACCATTACCAGGCAAAGAGCAATTAGAGAACTACATAATTACAGGTATGTAGAGAACTACATAATTAATAGAACTAGTTTTTACAGAGTAAAAAACTATTAGGAGTAATATAATAAATACACATAAATGTACAAAGACTTAATCTTGGCCTAAGTAGCACAAGTTCTAAAATTGTAGTTCTATAAAATCTTCTCAGATAACAGGAACAAAGAGACCCAGTATCTACACTGTGAAATGCCACAGGGCACCAATTTCCAGGTCTGTTATGACCCCTTTGAGCGAAGTAGTGCCACGTATAGTGTTCTCAGCTACATGAAACTCAGCAGACTTAGACTATGTGGTTTCAGGGAAATAACAGTCAGGAAGAGCAGCCACAAATAATAGTGCAGGCCATCTCAAAACCTAGTGAGGGAGGGCCGGGCACGGTGGCTCGTGCTTGTAAGCTTCAGCCTATGAAGCGGCTGGGGCTAGGGATCGTGGTTCGAGTCCCACCTGGGGTCCGTAGCGAGACCTAGTTCCAAAAAAATAGCTGGGTGTGGTGGTGCGCGCCTGTAATCTCAGCTACCTGAGAAGCTGAGGCTGGGGACTGCTTGAGTCTGTGGTACCCCGGGCAAAGAGAGCCTGAGGTTCCACGGGCAAAAATAGCGAGACCTAGTCTCAAAAAAAAAAAAAAAAAACCTAGTGAGGGAAAGCGGAGAAAAAGGAGAGTTGGTTCCAGTTCCTTCAAGATTCAGCACAAGGAGCATAAAAATGACTCCTCAACAAAGATATTTTTTAATGGTCCTGGGAGTGAAAATTAAATAGGTAATATCTGAACTTACTGTTAAACTTGTTTACAGACTTAACACTACATGAAGATGAAGGATCAGGAATAAAAGCTCAGAAGAACACAAAACTCACCCTGAACATATGATTCATAATAATTCAGCTCTGGAGTGTCCACTTAATATAAAATGATCATGATCTCATAAATGAACTTAATTTTTCTGCACTAGGGAGTCAGTCTTTGGTCACTTGGTTAAAAAAAAAAAAAAAAGATTTCTTTTCCAAAGCATTATTACTATATTCTTTATCTTTCTTCCACTTGCCTTGTTTTATTTTTCCTTCTTGATTTATCCTCATCACCAACCCATCTGCTTGAGTTTTTTTTCATGTGAGGAATTAGAGTCAGGCAGGCAAAGAGATTTCAGGTGTCAAATAAGCATTTATCAAGTGCCTACTAAGAGTCAGACAGCACATGAGAGAGCTAAAGGAGACAGATTGGTAAATGAATAGTCTGAGTGTACTATTTACTAATTGTATAGTCTAGAACAAGATTTTTAACTTTCTAGGCCTCATTTATTTTCATTTGGAAAACAGAAATACAATGTCATATAGGGACCTTGAGAGTATTAAAATGAAATAATGCTTATTAAGTATTTTGTACAGTTCCTATGATTATCAGTTATTATTACTATGATTGTCAGTTATTGCAGTTCTTATGAAAGTGCACAATAGTATTGTCATTATGTGACTGAAGTTGCCTGTGAGAATAGAAAAGGTACTATCAAGGTAAATTTTAGAAACACCTTTGTGAAGTCAAATGGATATTGAAGATATATGTCCATACAAGCAAGGTCTAGAATCCAGAATACCAAAGTCAAGCTTTAACAATTCTGTGTTCATTAATATTTCCTGGTGCAAAAAAAACAGGCAAAACTTCTCCAGGATGTGCCTGACTTGTATGTGTGACTGAATAAACTATTTGTGTTTAGGCCACTAAGAAGGCTTGCTATTGTTGCACACATGTCACATGGTATATAATTCTCTCAGTTAAATAAATCCACCTTCATCCACTTTTTCTGAATTCGTTTAATAATCTCTCATCTGCTAACAAAGATAAAACTGATGACAATAAATGCTTTGGGAAACAAGTTAATAATTTCTTCCCTAATGGAAGATTAATAAATTATCTCATAAAAGGGAAATATGAGTTTGGGGACTATCACTAGAAACATTATGGAAATGGAAACTAAAAATTAATTCATTTTGCTAATTGTATACAGTTTTAGCAATTAGGTGTGTATTAGCCCCAGTGACAATAACTAGAACAAGAAAAAAGATCAATAAAATGAGACTCCCTGTAATATAAAAATCTTTTACAGACGCACTGATCAAGAACCTAATTCCATTCTAAATGAACATGATTTAAAAATAATTAGCTGTATTTCTGTGCAACATCTTATGTAATCTACTAAAAACTTTTCTACCAATCTACTAATCTACTAAACTAATCTAATCTACGAAACTAATCTAATAAGCTAATCTACTAAAAACTAAAAAAAATGGGTAATATTACAATATATTCCTAAAGAGCGTACACAGCGCAACACAAACCCCTAAGCTTCCTTCCACTGTTTACCTGAATAACTTAGAATTTCTCATCCTCATCACTAGATGGCATCTGTGTGCCTGTAAAAGACTGTGACTCCAATCTGCTAGGAAGGTGGGAGCTGAGCTGAATGAAACTCAACACTGGAATTCAACACAGGAATGCACAGAATATGGCTAGTGCTTAAGTTTCATTAAATTAAAGATTTCATGAAATACAAAATTATAAAAAGGGAGAAAGGCTGCCTTACAGCGGTATTTATCATACATATAAATATTACCTATGAATTTTAAAAAATTGCTTTTGTCATCTGTCCTCTCTGAAGGAGAATGCTGAGAAGACAAACTTTCCAAATTATTCAGTGGTACTAAGAAGCTAAGAGAACTCAAACATGGTGGTTAAGGGCTTTATCACAGCTGTGTAACTTGGGAAAGTTATTTTTTCTTTGTACCTTGATAAAAATCATCCGTAAAATGATATAGGACTGACAATAGATCTATCTTTTGAGGTTGCTAGGGAGAAGAAAATCAATTCATATAAAATTCTGGAAAGAAAGTCTGTGTACAATGACAACATCAATAATGAGAGGTAAACATAATAGAACTAAAAAAATAAAACAGTAACAATATGAATTGGTATTTGCATTGTATGACTCCTGGTCCCTGTTCTATCATGGAAGGGCAAGCTGGTATAGTGATTAAATGATTCTGCAACCAGACTACTTGGTATTAAATCAAGTTTCCTCATCTACAAAAGAGGGATTAAATGAGTCAATATTTGTAAAATGTTTAGAAAATGTGTACAATGTTTAAAAGCCAGGCGTTTAATAAGTACTTTGTAATGCTAAATAAATAAGATGTAGAGAAAAAGGCTGGTTTAGGAACTAGGAGATATGGATTTAATTCTGGATTTAGTAAGAATGTGGCTGCAAATGACAGTCTCATTTGGAACTCAGTTTTCTCATTATGAAGTTGAAATACATCAGTTGTTCTCAAAATTTTTAAACAACTTTTTATTTTCTAATTTTCATGCAACATCAATCTTATTTCTATAGTTATTGTTCCCCTTAGTTGCTCTCAAATTTTAGTAGGGTGCTAGGGGAAGCAGGACAAAGTGCCATCAAAACAGGAATAACTGCTGCAAAGAGATAAAACTCTAAGGGATTTCAAAAGAGTATGGTTGCTGCTGACTGAGGGTTGGGCAAGCTTTGCAGAAGAAGCTGTACATGGAGAAAAGAGAAGGTCAAGGGGAGATTACAAGAAAGACCTGGAATGGAAACACCTGGATCAGGGACTAGTACCAGGGAGAAGTTCAGATATGTGGTGATAAAGGATGTATGAGTGAGGGTCAACATAGAAATGTTAGGCTAAGGGCAGATCTCAAGAGATTTCTGATAGCAATAGGCACTGGGGGTTTACGACACAGACGATTAATGACTAAAACGGAATTGTTGAGGGAAAAGAGTCAGTGAAAATGGGGTGTTTGACAGTTTCTAGTCTGCACTGACAAACAGAAATGGAAAAGGATGTGTATGGTAGAACAAATGACTGCTGAATTAGCAATGCTAGAGGAACATTCGGTGGAGCTGGCCAGTGGATGAGTAAAGTGTGCCCTAAAGATTACAGTTCTGATGGAAAACCATATTCAGCCCTCATGGATACTGAAGATGGGTGACAGGAAGAGTAAGGAGCATGGAAAAGAACCCCCTGGGCAGGAATGTGGTCTTAGGGGTTGTGAGAATTGGGAAGGTAAAATATCACAGGAATCAAGAGAAAAAGATTAAGTCCAAGGCTATAGAGAAGTCATCAAGGGTAAGAGACCTCATATACAAGTTCTTTAACAGAGTAAATTCATCAGGAAGGGGTAGAGTTGGGGGTAGCAGAAAGTTAAATAGTAAAGAAATGGTGGAAGACAGAGTCAGAGCTTAACAGACAATGAAACGCATTATCTGATATGCACCAAAATATTGACAGTGGTATCTACCTCTATGTAGTAGAATTTTTATTTACTTTGTATTAAAAATATTTATATTGTATTTATATTATAAATGTATTTCTACATTTTCTGTAATATGATTTGCTTTGGTTGTAATAAAATAGAAGAAATTATTGGAGGAAATGTATTATCGTTTATATGCCAACAAGCCACTGTGTACTTTATATATATTAAATAATTCTTAAAATAACCCTATAAAGAATTTTTACTTTATATAAGGATGATTCTAGATAAGTAAACTAGCTTTCCTTTCAAAACTAACCATTTTTCTACATAAACTGTCCAAAAACTTTCCTTGTTTTTACTATTTCAAAATCTTTCTTGTGAACATCAATTATTGTTTTTTCCACAAAGTCTTTTTAAAAAAAACAACAACAACGTATGCTTTTTTTTCTTCAGCTTCAGTTCTGTGCTTCTGGGTCTATTTTCACTATAATCACTAATTTTTGAGAAGCCAGCTGGTAAAGATGTGAGAACATGTGTAATAAAGAAACTTTAATTCTCAATAATGGCTGCCTCTTTCAGTGAGTGACCCTGTGACTTAAATTTATTTTGGGCTCACTTTTGGCTGTACATTATCTCTGAAAGATGTGGTAGGAGGAAAGGAGAAAGAGACAAGGAAGGTCAGGTGGTAACCCCTGAATAAATGGGTAACACTAGTATAAATTCAAAGTAACCAAATACACAGTAGAATAAAAGCAAAATAATCAGATGTAAAAATTTAGGTACAAATTAATGTACTTTAAGGAGAAAATATTTAACAATTCCAATCTTTTTTATTTTGACTATCATTTCATCCTACACTTCATTTAGGTAAAATGGTAAAAATGAATAGGCTCACTTAGGAACATCTTACCCAATACCTTCCCCCAAACATTACAAAGGCCAAGTGTTTTCTGACTGGAGATGAACTCAGACAGCAAAACTGATGGACATCAACTTACACCATATGGATTCTTTGTTGTGATACTGTCTAGTAGTTAGGTTTCCTGAAAAATGCACAATAGAAAATGATTCTTTACAAAGTATTTAGCTGTGGATCAACAACAAGAGATAGACTGGGGTCATGAAAATCAGGTCTTTGTTTCTTTTCCCTATTGTTTGTTGGTGAAAGGCCTTGAAGAGATCCTAGCTGGAACTGGAAGGATGGGCCTAGGCAAAATTAAGAGAAAACTCTAAGTAAAGGACCATGGGAAAACTTCACAGAAACAAGTTCAACTCAGACATAAAATTTTTAAAATTCAAATCTGTTGAAGCTTAATGAATTTTAGTAGCCCACATCCTTCTACAGAAACTCCCAGGAAGAGGGAAAAAAACAACCATTCTAGTACCAAAGGAAGATAAAACAATACATCTACTTTAGGACAGTCCTTGCACTTGCACCACTCACAGATGGAATATTTTGGAGACCCCTGTATAATGTCTTAAGAAAACAGAAAGTATTCCTTTCAAAAATCTCCAGGTACCACTTTAACTAATAACCTAACAGCAGAGAAAAAGCTCTGCTTATTTTAGTAACAAAGAATCACAAGATACTATCAAAGCATTTACGAACAGCCATATGAGACTATCTAAGGGAAGTAAGCTATCTGAAAAAGTGTTGATGGAGGCCAGTAAATGTGAAGCTTTGAAAAGGTTCAAGTAAGAAATGTTGAGAAAAGAGAAAGGTGAAGTTATAAAGGATGAAACCTAGTGTCTGGCCAAATGTTCATTTTTAATTTAATCTTTTGTGCTACAAGGTTTTGTGTGAGCCTTTTCAGGCCCATTGTTCCCCTGGAGTCCTGACTGGAGCGCTCCTTGGTCTGGCTAGCCAGGGTGACTGCACTGCTCCCAAGCCTGTCCCTCAAACACAATACTCCCCATATAATTATTCAGAGAAGAGGCCAGCAGTACGAACTGCTGTGACACCTGGGTCATGGCCTCTGACACAGAATCTGGGGCCAGCCCAAATCTGGTCCAGCAGCAGAGGAGCAGGAGAAATGCTAAGGGGGATGGGTGGGAAAGAGAAGTAGAGCAAAAACTCTGCTTTAAAATGTCATGTTGAAGCACAGTAATGAAAACACAAATCCTATTTGAGTGATGTGATTTGCTTTCAAGTTATCCAAATGTTGTAGACTGTTGTGTTTTTCCCTTCTAAGCCATCCTGAGATTAAGAAGCAAGCAGGTCTAAGAGGGGATTCATTGTCCTGTATGACCAGACTAACATTAGTATGGAAAAAGTTAATTCCTGATGATTAAAATAATGCCTTAAATGAACACTAGTATGGTGGTTTAAAATGAGGTTTTAGTTAAAGGAATGCAACTTTCATTTAAAGCCTAGATTTGAAAAATTAATCTAAAAAAATCAATCTGATTTTATTTATAAACAGTTTCCATAAGGGATAGTTAATCATAAACATTTTCCACTTTATAAATTTAAGTGACTTTAAAAAATGATTCTGATGTCAAAAAAGTATAAATCTGCGTATATAGATAATATAGAATACAGATATAGATGTATCTATATATAGATAGTATAGAATTATACGTAGATCATTATATAAAGATAATATAGGATATTATCTGTGAATATCTGAGTGCAAAATAGAATTGCAGATGGAGTGGGCAGTTGTCCATTCTCTCAACTTTCTCCTGTGTTTTCTATACAACAGCTCCCTAAGGAAGCTGATGGAAGAGTATTTGTCTAAACCTGAAATGTCTCAGTGCCTTTTGTTCTGCTCCCTCCAAAGGGCTTTACAACAAATAACACCTCTCACCCCCAGTGAAAACATCCCCTCCCCTACTGAGTTTAGGGTAAGTTAGAAGAAAGTTCTTTGTATGTGACATTTGAGAATCAGTTTCCCAAGCATGTGCCATTGGTAACCTCTAGTTTTAAAGTATCCCCAAAATAATGGGTTATTTTATAAAACTCAGAATCATAGAGTTTTCCAAGTTATATTGTGGTCACTAGTATCTTTATCTTGTTACTTCTTTTTTGATCATATGATTCAATTTTTGTACCTCTACTAGACTTTCAAAATTTCTTTAAAAAAATTTTTTTTTGACAAATCCATGCTTGAAGCTGTCTGGGTAAGAAATATCTAGGGTTGAAAACTTCTATTTGAACACTGCCATGAAAAAATCTGACACATCAAAACACTGATAAATGAATCTGAAAATGATCTTAGAGGTAGGTGCCTATGAACACAGTTTTTGATCTTTTACATTCTTTTCTCATAGCACACCTTTCCTTGTGAGTCCCAATGGAAGAAAGGCATCTCAATCACCCAGTTTTTTAAGATCAGTAAGAACTGCCAAAAATTTCCTCCTACCACATGACAAACTAATGGATTATGTTAAGGGTTGATATTTCCTTTGGGGTGGGGAGGAGAAAAAGCCTCCACAAGAGCAGAAAAACCAATTTGGGGTCAAAATTTATGATCATTTCATATGAAACAAGACTAATAAAGTTGGTTCATATACATGTTCTGAATAAATTAAAAGTGAAAAAAATGGAGTGACTGCTGATTCTAAGAACTTATAAATTATAATATAAAAAGTATATAAGAAAGGGGGAGGCACTTGGAGACATAAATTTTACAATTGTAGTTTACTTAAGAAAATGAATGAGTTCCTTTGATTATGTTGATACTTCTATCAACACCAATTGTTAACCTAAAAGCATCCCAAGTACTTGACTGATGCTACTGTACTTGGTATAGCATTTGTTTAAATAGCTACTCTGTCTGCTAACACATATATACTCTCTGTCTCACATACATCATTGCCTTACAAACAATATTTTTATAGACTGACAGAGAGAGCCTATTCATGACTACCAAACTTCCCCTGAAGCCATGAAATAAATTTCCTTCCAGGACTAACATTTCTCCATTTCACTGTCATGGGCTTGCCATGCCATTTTGACCCTTTTGTGAGGCAACATGAAAATACCATCTATCATCTCCTGAACCACAGCGACTTGGCTGGAGGTGCACAGTTTCATTGCAAAAACATCTGTGGTTTGATAACCATTCCTCCAAATCTCAACCCTCAGCAGTTAAAAGCGTGCAAGATGGGAGAGATGCAGGTAGACAGCTTGAATCCAATCTTAAATTTCTTCTCAAGTGGGAAATGCAAGCTGGTGAACTATCAGCTTCATCAATCAAAGTGTTAAAACATGAGTGTGTTATTTATTTATGCCTTTTTTTTTAGAACTCACAAGAAGCAGTGTTACAACAATTTATTTCAACTTTGCTGAATGTATCACTCTGAAATCACCTTTAATGTTAACAGATAAAAGAAATCTGGAGTTTTTTAATATAAGCAGGTGCAGGTCATTACAGTTTTAATTGACTATAAAAAGCCTACTCAAATTCTGTATAAACAATCTTTCAGGTTTTAAACAATGGTGAAGATCTATTGAGTACTGAAAGGTATTCAACATATTAAATATTTTTCAACATATTAAAATATTTTAAAACAGAGAATCTCAAATAAACTAAGTGCAGTTAAACTAAAATTTTTTGAAAAATAAAATATTCAAGAGAACATCTATAAATGCTAGTTTATAAATATGCCAAACATGAAAGATATTTAGTTGTTTAAGAAAATAATTTCATCTGAGAGTATTTTGTATAATTCATTCAGCTACAGTTTTTACTTTCTCAATGTGTTATAATTAGAAGGGTTACTGGATACTATGAATAAGAAAATGATTTTCTGTCTCTTCATTTTGTTCTAGGTAAAATTATATCACAATGTATGCCAATAAATATACCATTCAAATGTCTCTCCATTGCTGGAAAATTGTTTTAAGATAATAGTTTTTCAGAAATGCTGTTGTTTTAGCCATGTGCAAATCACTGTAAAACCATCCCCAAATTTGGAGTTACAGATTAAAGATTTAAAAACAGCATAATTTTAACCTCTTAAGCTATTTTCAAATACTTTAATGTTTAATGCATTTCTTTTATTCCTTATCCTCTTATTTATGTGTGTACAAGTGTACACATATGTAAACTTTTTTGTTGAATCTTTGTATTTCACATCTCAATACTTGGACAATCTTCATCTGAGAATAAAGATATTATTCCCTTCATAACCACAATGCCATTATTACATTCAATAATTTAACAATGACAATTTTATCTAATATAGTCCATTTAAAAGTTTCCCAAATTGGTGTGCTGTAGTGACATATCCTTAAAGAGATGTAAGTATATGCTTCTGAACTACATACAATCTTATAAACCATTGTTACCTCAATTTAAAAAAGTTCTTAAATAAAATATTTTCAGATTGACCCAACATTGTCCTTTATAACTTTCCTATGCCCCAAAGATCAACTAAAGGTCACACATCACAGGTCATGTCACCACTTAGAATTTTTCCTTGTCTGCTTCCTCTCTTTCATGAAAATGGAATCTCTGCTGAAGAATCCAGTCTAAATGCTTGTAGACTGTACAAAAATCTAAACTGAACTGATTATTTTATCTCTACTAAGATTTGCACTAGATCTTTCTCAAGGATCAGTTAGATCAAGACTTCATTATTTTTAGTAAAGGAAATAAAACACACATGTTCTTATTAGAGTGCCTGCTAAAGAGAAATATTCTAGTTTTCAAATTTTCCTAACCCCAAAAGAGCCCAATTTTCTCAGTGGTCAATTTTCTCTCTACCTATATTTACTTATCTATATTTATCCATAAGAATGCATTGAACTCTTGCCTGATAGTTATGACAATAAGGAGAGAAGAGAAAAGCAGCAAAAGGAATTTAGGCTTCTTGTAAGATCTCTAAAATATTTGGGACTATGTAAATAAATAGCACAAATATCAGGGTCCCAAAGAGTAACACTGAAATGCCCATTTGCAATAAGGACACAGCTTCGGAACAAAGTATAACAAGAGTTGAGGTCATATGAAGTATGTAATTCAGTCAATATGGGACAAGAGAATTGGTATGATTAAAACAAGTACTGTAATTTCACAAAATTAAAATTTACATATCAAGAATGGGTCCTGTAAAAGTCTATTTACTTCTAAAAGTCTACGTCTTAAAGTTTTTGCAGACCTTAAATACAGTTTCATGGAGTCAGAATTTAGGCCCATCTGCCAAGATTTATCTTCTAAGACAAAGGGCCATTCTATGGAATGAGTGGGAGTATATTCAAGAAAGGAAAACACTGAAAATGACTGCACTTGGTCATTCAGATGGAGAAAACTGAAAGTTCAAAAAATTATTTTAATTGTTTTCTCTACTAATATCTCTAAGTCACTCAAAATCCTGTAACTTGTTAAATGATTCTAGACCACATAAATCTTCTTTCCCTATCATCTTCAGTTATTATTAAGCATAAGTTAATACCATTTTCCATACATAGATATTAGATACTCCCCAGCAATTTCAGCACATAGTTTTTCTGGAGGTACTGTATTTCAGGAACTTAGTAAGTACATTTCAATCTTCCAATAATTAAAATTGCCTCTGATCCACAGGTACAAGTGTTTGTGGTTTCCTTTGGTTCCAGGAAGCTCACTGATAAATTTAAAAAGATTTCTAAGAACCACACGCATAACTATATGTTTACAATAAAGAAGCCATAATCCATGTTTCATAAAGTTTTCAAACTTGATCTTTGTTGCAACTGCCTCAATTAAAATGCTTTACTGTTCTTTTCTCATTATGATTGAATACTTCTAAAACTTATAAAAACTGAATTGTTACAGAAAACTTAAAAAAATTAAGATTAAAAGAAATAAAATATTCATAATACCAATACTCAGATCATTGTGAACATTAGGCAGTGTATATTTGTCATTCTTTTCTATCTATATTTATATATACCCAATTATATTGTTTTTTTTTTCACTTAATATACTGTAAAAGACAATTTTATCTTACTAAATATTCTAAAACATTTATTTCCTATTTATTCAAATTGTATAGCTATGTTGTGGGTTATTTTATTAAATCTTGGTAAAGGAGTATTTATTTAAATAGGTTTTCTCTAGCTTTTCAAAACTGTAAGTGATCTAGTTCAATGAGCATCTGTGTGGTGAGATGTTTGTGCAAATTATTTTCTTCTTATGCTGAGTCTCTAAGAATGAAATCACTAGGTAATGAATATATATATTATAGCTATCACCTCTTCCTCATTTTGTTTTTCCACAATTATTCTGAGGAAAGTTGTGTATCAGTTTTTTTCAAATATGTAACTATTCTGTTTATATAAAGTTCTAAACAGGGAAAACAAATATCTGGGATTAGTAGTCACAATAAGAAAGAGGAAAAGACTAATTTGGGAAAGAGCACAAGAGGGATCTCTTAGGGAAATGGTAAAATTCTATTTCTTGATTTCGGTGGTGGCTATGTGGGTCATTTTAGTTTGTGAAATTCATTTAACTGTACCTCTGAATTGTGGTTCTTTAATATATGTTTATTTCAATAACATTAGAAAACAAACCATTTTATAATTGTGGAAACTAAAGCTCAGAGAAATGAAGTTGTCACTGAGGTCAGCAAAACCAAGACTGATTATAGGCTTCCTGATCAGTGAGTTTCCTTAGTTTTGAAGGATCAGTTAACTAGGAATCACAGCAAATGAGTACCTTTATAAAAATTTTTTTACTGGATAAATGACATATAGCAATGGGTAAATTTAATGTATGTTAAAGTATGTTACCTTGATACATTTATATACAGTAATATAGTTGCTATTCAACAATATTTACCATACACTCCCATTATTACTCTTAAATGCAAACCCTTACTAACACTGGGCCTAGGTTTTGTGTTTCTGTGCTGATGCCTTAAATCTTTCTTAAAAGGAAGTTAAGAGATATGTAAATCTGAAATAATAACTATAATCTGAAATGATAACTGAACAACCTACCAAGGAAGATGTAGAAACTGAAAATCAGGCAAAATATGCTACCCACTGAATGCACAGGTTTCATAAATTATTGTTAACATGCTGGTATGCTGAGAAAGCTAAAATGCTATTTTAGTTGTCAGTTGAGGCACTGCTCTGCTTTCTATGATAAATCAAAGTAAGTATAATGATTCAGCTATCTTGGCTAATTCAAGAGGACTGTACTTACATAAGGCAGCCCTCATTTTCCAGGATGTTAGGTCTTTCAAGATTCCAAACATCTCAAAGTAATAGAAAAATATGTGCAATTTCATAAACACAGGATAATGTTATCATACTTGCTTACTCACATCAAGTATTAAATTGGGTTGTTTAGATAAAAAACAACAGTATAGCCTATTTGATGATTAGTCTCTGACAATGGTATATGCAGGTCTTCTTTAATTCTTTCATGATCCTATCACATTAACATCACCTAGTTAACATCTGTTATCCTACAGATCTCAAACTATACACTATCCTCTACAACAGTGGCACCCGATATTTTTTTTATCAGTGCTTTCCCTTGCAATTATAATTTATATAGTGGCTGGATTAACATCTTTTTTTTTCTAGGTTATAAAGCTTCATAACTAGGTACTTCTTAGAAATACCTGATTTAAATATTTTAAAATAATGGTGTCCACATTTTTTATTTTGTCCCTCAAATATTTTTTCTAGTATTCACATTCATAACATCTATACCTTTAATAGTTATAACATGTACATACATGACTGTCCTATTCTGTACATTATAATACAAACATACAGAAATATTTTAAAGCTTAAGATAAAAAATAATTTCCTTGGTGATGGTCTGTCTTAGATGTGTAATTAGTACAAACTTAAAATTTCATTTGCATTAACTAAGTTTTTTCTGAAGAAAAGCTTGAAATAAAAACAAAAACTGCAAGTGTAATTACTGCTACATAGCAAATGTTTTTTTCTACCCACCTAGAAGTTTCTTTCATGTGCTAATGATGGCATTTAAAAAGCTCCTATCCTTTAACTTACTTAGATCTTTGAGGACCTCACACATCTGAAGATTCTTTACATTCACCAGAAACTTGCAGAATGGTCTGAGGGCTGATTGATGCACAGTATGATTAATGGGCAGTATTGATTTAATTTCCTACAACAGGAGTTTCCCCTTCTCTAAGGAAAATTGTTGTTCACAATGCATGTCAAATGTTTTGCCATGCTTATGGATTTTGAAAAATAGTATGAAAGAGTAAGTGAAGTTTTCCTTCATTCAAATAATACCATTTGAAAAGTCTGGCTTATAAAACAATCATGAGCTGATTAACAACTATGATCAAGGAAACACTGCTTTTATTTATCACTACTTTAAAGAGATTTTATTAGCACATATAGAAAGGAAAAAAATAAAATCAGTTAAAGAAACTTCAAAATACAGTGTTAGCAATTAGGGGGATATTTTGGAAGAAAGATACTCAAAGATTCAGCTTTAAAGCTGTTAGTTAAGTAATTACTAAATATGAACCTCATTGTACAGCAAATTTTCTTCAAATATCTTGAAGGATCATTTGAAACCAAATTAAAATTCTTTTTGGGGAGACAAATAGTGGGACAAATTTTGTTCTCCTATACTTTTTATAACTGAAGAAAACTTGATTTTTATATAAAGAAGCAATTGATGATTCTCACTCTCACCCATATTAGCCTGGTTTTTCGTTGGTTTGTTTTTTAAAGTTTCTCCTGTTTTTGTCTTCTTAAAGAAACAATCCAAGTATTTCAAATGGAAATTTAATTTGAGGAAACCTACAGCAAGAGACACTTGCTAAGAAGAGAGAGAAAAGAATACTGTGTTCAGGGTTTCCCTCACTCTAACATCAGACCCCAGACTTAAATGACATCAGATTTCAAACATATCACAATTGGCATTTCACTTTATAAACTTGGTTAAAGATAAAGATAAACAACACTAAATAATGGTACTTCCTTATCCTGCTTATTTTCTCCATCTCTGCAGGGGCCTACTTTATTTAGGGTTCTATTCAGTCAGGCTTCACAAGTACTGTAAATCTTTACACACCACCAAAGGTCAAAGGGTTATCTGTGCTATGAAGTTTTAGGATAGATGATTTTCTTTCTTCTTTTTTTTTTTGAAAGCAAGGAAATAAAGTATGCATATGAATCAAAGCAAGCTAATTTAAGTACTAAAAATGTTCTACTTCTACAGATGAACTGCTTTCTTAAGAAAGCACTAAATATCAACTTTTCAATCATTCTACAAAGAGAAACCAGATGCAACTGAGTCCCCCTCCCCACCACTATTGTCTGCTAGAAAGCTTGCCACACAGCTGCTAAAGCACTATAACTTCAAACCTACAAAAGTAGTGACCACTGAGGCAAATGCATAATTCTGTTGCAAAAAAAAAAGTTTTACTCTAAAAAAAAAAAGGAGTAGCTGTGTGTCATTTTTGGTCCGTTCACAATTAGACCTTATTTAAAAACAAGACAAATGTTTTTCACAGAGCTCTCCATGTTTAGAGTATTCTGAAAGGTGATGACTATTCAAGATTAAGATCATAAGTTTAGGGAAAAAAAACACCAAAATTCTTTTCCTAATTATTATTTTGAATTTGATATGGAAAGTTGAATCTTATGATCTTTTAAAGATGGCAAAAAAAAAAAAAATAAAGGAAAGGAAACACTGGTATTTATTGATGTTTCCTTTTTACTCCAAAATACCTTTTTAAAGTTGGAAATAAAACTGTTAGATATAACATGCCAGAGGGCATCACCAATGCAGTTCTGATACAATATTGTACACAGCCCAGGAGTAAAAGGTATTTGTTTTCAGGCAAAATCATTTAATGCTTTTTGAAATCTTCTGGATTTAAGAGGGAAAAGTGCAAATTATGACTGCTATTGCTTTCCAAGTAGATTTCAATAAAGTTGCAAAAAGATTTTCAAATACTAAAGAACACTAACTATTTCTGTATCTGCTGCAAGATTCAGTTTGGAATTTGCTAACAGTACTTCTTGTTTAATAACCCTAGCTTCTTTATTTAATAAAATTTCTGCATCTTTTGTGGGAAGTAAAAGAAATTGATACATGTTTAGAATTGCACCAGATTAGGAATATAAATATGATCTGATCTAGATGGGAAGAATTCTAGTTTGCAGAGCTCTATGAAGATGATTGAAAAACAAAAAATGACAGAACTGAATGCTGTAACTCTGAAAATAAGAATGGTCAAGGTTTCATAAAGCTAATTTTCAAAGAAATGTGTCAGATGTGCCCCACTTTCCCAACAATTACCTTACATCCTTTGTAATACAAGAATGCTTACAGTGGTTTCTCTTGCTCAAGTCTCTGCTAGTTTTTTTTTTTTTTTTTTTTTGCATTAGCTAAAGCCAGTCAAATGCAGGGTCCCTTTGCGCTAGATGGCATCAGAGTGCAGTCTGAATGTCCAGTTGCATATCAATGATTCATTATCACAGATTTTCTGAAATCTAAGCTTCCACAGACATTTTTAGTAGGACACCAGCCTTTTCAACTCAAAACAACAGAAACTCAAGTCTGGTTTTATTTCTGAAAGTCACACTCCAATTAAAGCACCATCTACCCAGAGCTCTTGGGAACCATTTCAATACAAACATCTAATTGTTACTGAGCACTTACTATGTTGAAGGTTCCAAGTATAGCAGCACGTTTAATCTTTAAAATTCTAGATAGTTATAGTAAATTGAGATGCACAGAAATAAAGTGAGTAGAAAGCCAGTGAGACAAAAGCTAGAACTCACCTAGTCATTATATCTCAAAACCTTTAGTTTTCTGATCTAATTTCTCAATGTATATACACTACACTATACCTTCTTTAACTTACCACAAGTACAGACTTATAAAACCCCCTACACAATCAAGATACAGGATAATTCCATCACATCAAGAAATCTTCGGTGCTGCCAAATCTGTAGTTAAATCCTGTTCCTCAAGCCCACCCTGACTCATGACAGCGATCTATTCTTCGACTTTTAAATCTGACTTTTTAAGAATGTCACATAATAGAATCATATGGGATATAACCTTTTGAACTGATGTCTCTAGCACAGTGTAAAGTATTAAGTTTTGTTTTCCTAGAGTTAACACAAGATTGGGACGGGTAGATCATATGGCACAGGGACGTTTAACTTTTTAAGACAGAACTAAGCTGTTTTCTTGAGTGTTTAACCATTTGGCACTCCTACACCAATGTAACCAAGTATTCTACACCCATGCTAGCTCTTGTTTTTGACAGTATGGGTGTTTTTAAGAATTTTTGGCATTCTAATGGTATGCAGTGGTATCTTACTAAATTTAAAGTCTTCAATTTGCATGGTCCTGATAGTTAATGATGTTGAACAGCTTTTCATGAACCACTTAACTGAAATCCCTATTTCTCAAGGCCACCCATCAAGTTTACAAGTAATCAGTAAAGTCTTAACTTATTCCAAACCTGAAACTCTTCCCCATTTGCCTTCTTTGCATTGAACTACAGTCTGATCATACTCCCACATCACCTGAGATAATTTCCAATAGTATCCAACTCATTTCCTGTCTTCAATAGGCTTCTTCCAAGTCTGTATTCACTGCATTTCTAAAACCTATAAGCTCTATAATAACATTACTAGTTATCTTTCAAGAAAAAGCCCTGTCACTCTCATTTGAAAACTTCTGATGGCTGTACATTTTTTATATTGTAGGACAAAACCCAAAAATATTATCAAGGTATACATACAGGACCTTAAACATGGGCCCTATTTAACTATTAGTCTCAACCATTCAGCCCATGTTTTATCCATAGTCAGTCAATGCGGTTATCTGTTTTATCTTGTTTTGTATATTTTAAGGACCTATTTTGGAACAGCTTTCTTCTATTTCTCTACTAGGCAAAACATTCTTCATCATGCAGTAAAATTAGTCACGTATTCACCGTGCTTTCAGAACACTCAGACTCTACCTTAATTTTATCTCTTAACACATTTTTCTGTGACTTGATAGAGGTTCATGCTAAATGTAAGTACTTTGAAGGTAGGTACACTATTTTATGTTTATATTCTTTATGTCCATACAGGACTTGATGCACAATATGTAAATTCAATTAATATACACTGTTTTAAATTTTAAAAATAAACAACTTAAAAATCTATATTAAACAACTTAAGATTCTATATTGAAGGAAAGAAGAAGTTAAAAACACAAATTAGGGTGGGCACACTTTAATATGAAAATTTTATGAAACAGGACAAGTTGGTAGATAGAAATAGATAGAAATCTTATGTTATTAACCCAAATAGCTTTATATATTTATACATAATAAATTTCTAAGAAAACATTGTGCCTCCCTAAAGTTAAAAACTTTTTTATATTTCCAACTGGCACTACTCCTTAGGCAGTATCTTCATAAGTAGTTAGGTAAAGAAATCACAGAAAGCAAAATTGCAGGTGATGGAGATGGTCTTAATCATGCAATTAACTTACTGGTAACTAATTTACATTAGCTTAAGAGTAAACATAGCTCATTATCAATACTTTTCTAAATGGAAATCATTTTCTGATTTTCAAGGCAAAAGAGTGTCTGTGTCTTAAGTCTTCTATAGTAGCCCCAAAAGACAACCTCTGTATCTGATACTTACTGAGCCATATAAAACACTATTTCACTGTATTTACACAATGCTATGGAGGGTTTTATAAATGGTATTGTAGCTTTAAAAGCCTGTCTTACAGTTGAATGAGCTAAAAAATAGTCTTTGAGTGATTACGAAGTACTCTTGGCTTCACACTGTGGATTCAAAGATCAGTATATATTATGGGTTTATGGAATCCATGACTATGATTCCTGTAATTCCTAGATCATTCAAAAATATGAATATTAGTGGGGTGGGGAAAAATAAAAATATGTAATTAATTTGACAGAGTCATGGTTACCTAAAATGATGAACCAAATCAAGAATAACTAGGTTTTCTCGAGGGACACAAAGAATAAAATATTTCATTATTTGTGACCAGGTGTCGCCTGAGAGCTAACTCAAGCAAAGGGAAGGATTAATAAAATGCTTTCGTGTACTTGCAAAATTGGCTTACAAATAGGCCTAAACAGGGGAAGGGGGATGACAGGCATAAACAAATCAAAGGTCTAAATACAAACCCTTTATGTGTTAAACCAGTATAGTTTTTCTAAGATATAGAATAATTACTATTTAACTACTTTTAGATAACCTTTTGAGAGGAGTTATACAGTAGAAATTCCAAATTTGATGATGGTTTATGTTATTTTATACAATGATTATAGTTCTAAAGTTGATTGAATGATTTAAAACAAGAGTACAGTTTTCTAAATGAATGTCATTTATTTTTGTGTGTACATTGAAACTGCCATGTATAGAAGAAATTGCAGCAAACTAGGAGCAGTTAGTGAAAGAAAAAATTCACAAAATTTTTCTCCCTAGGAAGAGGCAGTTTTCAGCTCTTTTGTGTGTCTTCTCTGCCGTGTATGCTACACACTCTAACAGAAATAAATTTCTAAAAATAAATTGAATCAGATCACTTGCTTGCTTAAAATCATTTAATGGCTTCATGATGCCTTAGGATAAGCCCAAATTCTTTCATGTGGCTTACCAGATGTTGGCTTCTTGTGGGTCTCTCTAGTTTCACTCTGTGATCACAGTACCATTTCACTTCTTCCAGAACACACTCTCACCCCCTACTTCTTAACCATCCAACAAGAATTTCACTATACCCTGCATATTTCCTGGGTCCTACCATTTCCTCTTTGCAGTGGGACATTTACAATAAAGCCATGGAACTATTTCAGAGCTCCTTATAGTTAGAAGGGGTATATTGAAGATCTTGTACCTAGAATGCAGTTCAAAGTTATTTTCATTTTGTTTTATATTATAACTTGCAGCTGATCCTGGCCATTTGCCTTACAAATCCTATACTTCCTCTATAGCTTAACTAAAATGTTAATTTTTCCTGGAAGTTATCCTTATTTCAGTCTTGATAAAGGTCTGAGGGTACTTTCAACTGCTGCTAACGACGACCTGATATTCACTAATTCATCATGTTTTATTTAAGTTGCTTATTTAACTATTGATCTTCTAGACACTAAGTTCCTCAAATATTATGAACATGCTTACATTGATCATGAGTATCTCTGAATATACAGACTACCATATAGTGAGCTTGGCAAATATCTGTGAATGAAAGAATGAATTTGAGAATTAGCACTCAGCGGCAAAAGACACTGCAGGGGCAAAGGGCCCAAACCTGAAGATTATGCCTGAGAGTCTATATGACGTATTCATTCTCTGGACGTTTGGAAAGAAATGTATTGATTTAATGATAATGATAATGAATGGCCATCCTCCCTCCTCCTCCACATGAAAGCTGGTAAGTATGAAGCTATATAACCAGAAAGAAAACAGCAATAGAAAGTACAACAGCAGTGCAGTGGACTAAGGGAGGATTAGTGGTAATAACAGTTCAAAACTCTAACTGGCCTGATGAGGGTTAACAATACTGGAACCTAGGAGGTACAAAACAAACTTCTGGAAGATTTCTAACAAGAATAACTAAACTGAAACTAACGGTTACTAACTTAAGAATTAACAGAGGCTATTTAGGAAAAATATTAGGTGATCTAGACTAGTGTTTCCAAAACTTTAACGGACATACATATCACTTAAGGAGTCCTGTTAATATAGAGGTTCTGATTCAGAAGAGCTAGAGAGGTGGGTGGAGAAGCAGCCTGAAATACAGTATTTCAATAAACTTCCATATTATGCTGCATATCTGGGACCCCAGTTTGAAGACCAAGAATTATAGTCTATATCTTGAATTGATAAGTGAGTAAAAAGTAGTTTATAATAAGTAATGTATAGTAATTGGGTGAACTTGCCAGTTAAAAACAATTTTCATTGTGTCAGAAAAAAATTTTTTTGAGACTAGAAAAAAATTTTAAATAGAATTTAGTGACACATCAAAATTATATAAAATTTCAGTGTCCACAAGTAAATATTCATTGAAACATTACCCATATCCAAGCATTTATCTTTGGGGGCTGCTCTTGTGCTACAGTAACACAGTAACACCTGTGGCAGAGATTATATGGTTCACTTTATTAGTTAGTTTGGGCTGCTTTAGCAAAATACCACGGATGGAGGTCTTAAACAACAAAATTAATTTCCCACAGTCCTGGAGACTGAGACGTTCAAGATGAAAGCCTAGCAGAGTTAATTTTCTGGTGATAGTTTTCTTCCTGTCTTGTAGTCAGATGCCTTCTCACTGTGATATGATGGGAAAAATATCTCTTCACACAAGTGTAATAGTCCCATTGGATTAGGTACCACCCTTATGACCTCGTTAAACATTCATCACCTCCTCAAATGCCTATTTCCAAATAGAGATACATTAGGGCTTAGGGCTTCAGCATGTGGAATTTGGTGGGACATAATCAATCTAAAACACCCATGAAAATAAAAATATTTACCATCTGGTTCATTACAGAAAAAATCTGTCTACCCCTGATTAGACTCTTGCCCCTAAAGAATGGGCAGAAAAATAAAAAATTTCAGCTTCCCTCAGAGCTACAGAATTAAAATTTGCATTTTAATAAGACCTCTGGGTAATTCATATGCATATTAAAATTCAAGAAGCACTGGCTTGCAACTACAATGATCGTGGTAAATCTTTCACACACATACAAGCACACACACATACACACGTACAGATTTTTAATGCCGTTTACCAGGTTATAACTGGGAGGAAGATAATTTTAAAAACAAGCAGAACAGCTAACATTTATTAGGTACAATTTGTTAGGTGCCGTGCTAATCTTTATGTAATTATTTCATGTAATACTTTTTAATATTCTAAAATAGCTATTATTATTTATATTCTTGTCTAAAAAATTAGGCAAATAACCAGGATTTAAATTGTTCATAAGTTGTGGCGTAAAAGTCAAACCCAGGCAGCAGACATAAAACTTATTCAAGGGATATATTTATTTTAACTGTCAGTGCCACATGCTTCCTATAATAGAGTATTGTAAATGATGTACCATGGGAATGACTGACACCATTTGGGGTCACAAGAGGATTCACAGAGGACTTGAGACTTAAAAGCTAGATAATATTTTCCAAATGGAAATACAGCTGCTCTAAATTCATCAGGAGATTATCAAAAATATTTTAGAAAGGAAATAACCTTTCATGCAATAAGAAGAAATCAAGGAAGGATAACTAGATGATGAACTATAATGAGTGTGTAGTTCTTATAGTTTCATCAATCTGCAAACATTCTGTCTTTGAATAGAAGTAGCTGCAAATTGGCCATTTTTTTAAAATATAGCTTTAGTGTAACAATGTGCAGTAACAGAAGTTTTTTAAGAAGATTGTTCCATTCTCTTAAGGTACTGTTTTTTGAAATATTCAAATATTAAGCTTTTAAATTTTGAGTTGATTATCAATTATATTTGACATTTTTCAAATGTTATGAAAAATGAATAAAAAATTATGCTATTTTGGTAATTAAAGAAAAAATAGTTGAGCATTACTTAAAATCTGTGACGTTTCAACATGTTTTGGTTTGATGGTAGGTGAAGCACTGCATAAAAAATTGTAACTTAATATTGATATTTAATGGTGTATCAAGTGAAATACACTGCTCTTTAATAGTTCCCTTCATCTTGTAATTTGTACTCTACTCTGCAACTCAGTTTTAAGGGATCTTCCTTTAAACAGTCTACAGATTCAGTTAAACAAATTTAGTTTGTAATCCTTTAAAAAAAAAAAAAAGAATGAAAGGGTGCAATCACACAGTGTTCAGAGAAACCACTTCTATTAAAAGTGGTGAAAAAATTGTGATTAAGCACAGGAAAAATTGAAGAGAGACAAAAATTCAAGGTATGTTCCCAAAGATCTTGCCTTGGTAAATGAAAGTAATGACGTAAATGGAATCTGTACACCAGTCCTACAAATAGTTTGTAGACAAATAAATAATACAAGTGAACGTTAATCTGGAGAGAATGGTTCATGATATTTGTGTCACTGATTATAAGTTACTGGAGAACTTAAAATAGATGGGCACATTCTGTTATCTACAGCATTTGAGCTGGTAGTTGATATGAATGCACCATTTTAGCGGAAGTATATTTATAGGTTAAAATCAGTAGGAAAAGATACACTTGAAATTATTAATGAATAGGAAGATTTTGTTTAAAAATATAGAGTATTTCTGACTGCACCATAAGGAATGCAGACAGAAAGTTGGCAGAAAAACCACATTGTAAGGATTTTCACCTTTAGGATGTTTTCAAGGATTTTATGGGTTAGCTAAGACTTCCTTGTATGACCTCTCACAGATGAGGAAAAATAGTTTCTGAAAAGTTTTGGTTTACTTTAAAAGGTGGTTTCCAGATTTCATAAATTGAGTGATTTTACTTCTCTTCAAAACAAAGTCATTATTATTGTCAGGTACACAATGAACCTTCTCAAGAAGTCTCTTTCATGCCACAGAAAGCCCTGACTTGGGAAAAGGAGAAATTACACTAGCTCTAGTCATACCAATTTAATAGTGAAGTGGTATTCTCAATTTTCTTTCTTGAGCTATAAAACCACACACCAAATTCTCTTTTATTACAGTAAAAGGTAACAACCAGAAATCTGATCTAATTTTACCATACTTCCATATAAACTAGTTAAGTGACTTCATCATTACATTATTAACCAGGGATTGTTTCTCTTGACTCCCACACCTTGTAGTCACTGAGAGTACCAATTTTGGATTTCTCAAAAAAAATTTCTGGGAGTTTTGAAAGTGTACACATGATCCATGAACATTACCAATGATTTTAAATATTCTGGATCTTTTTAAATGGTGCTGAATCTCTGTTTACTAATCATACAGTCTGCGAAACTGAGTAGCACAGGTTCTGTGACAAAGGAGAAGCTAAAAGTTACTTAATGTTAGTACTCAAAATGCTAAACTAACAACAGCACCATTTACATTCTGTTTTCTAAAGACTGAACAACTAAAAAGTTTCTGACAGGTTACAAAAACAGTTCTGCAAATAGAAACTCCAACTTCAGAATTCAAAGTCAATTTCTGAAATGAACAGATGAAACCAGAGAAACAAATTATTTCAAGCAGTCTACTATCACAGAACACAAGTGCTCCATTAATTTTGCTTCAATTTATTGTGTGTGATAATATAACAAACATTTCAAAATTCTACTGAAAACTGAGCTAAATACGAAAGTACCAAGAAAAAAATATTTAAGGGAAAGTAATCACTACAATATGCAAAGTCTTGAAGAAAACCTCAAACAACAATTTAAAACAAATCATATAAACATTTAAGTACAAAGCTAATGCTTTCTCCTCAATTTCCCAAAAGCCACTTCTAATTAAACCAAACTGTATATTGTAAAATCATTAAAGTAGAACAAACACTAGCAAAATCAAAATACTTTCAGAGCTCAGCAAATCTTTACATTGTACTAATGAAAACACAAGAAATCTTTTCAGCCACTTAAAAAAAAGACATTTTACATTTCAGGAAACTGAGCTCTTAGGTTTTAGAGTAAAATGTTTTAAAATAGTTTTCATTATTAAATACAGTGAAATTTGGTTAATCAGAAATCTGGGGAGAAATTAGTCAAGTCAGTCAATTTAATATATTTCAGTTTAACCCTTCTTGCTTTAATCAGAGGCTACATCTATTACATCTTTTTATCTGAAATTAATAATGCCTAATCTAAAAAATGCGTGTCGAATAAACTGAAATACACAAATTCATTTAGCTATTTCTTTCTTTTAGAAACAAAGCACAGTGTGTTAGCAAGAATGATGTGTCCCAATCACATAGTTTTATATTGAAAACTTGATTACCAGAAGTGGAGATAAAAGGATGAATTTTACGGTATCAGAAAAGGCATTAGTATGAAAATGAAATTCTGAGTCATCAGTTAGCTACTCAAATTGACACTGAATCAGCAAACAGAAGCATTTAAATTTCATTTCCAAGCCCACTTAGTAAATCCAGTTCCAGTCAGAGTATCCTCAATGTGCAAAAGCTCAGTGAAAGTAAGTATTCACTATGCAAGACACAGATAGGGTTCCCTTAACCTACTGCCCTCTAGACACATCACTCTCTGTTAAACAGGCAGCGACTGCCAGATGCTCTCCCTAAAAATGGTCACAGATGGTCAGTTGTCCAGTTCACAGATCAGACTGCCCTCCCAATGGCTAAAAGTAAGAAGGAAAGAAGCAAGAGCTATTAATGCTTGCTTAGTGGGTAAACCCATTCGCTTGCTCTAAGCGTGGCTAAGCCCCAAGAGTGACTGCCCAGAAAAGGAAGAACAGACCCTTAGGATCTCAAGATTAAAAGGCATTTTATTAAAGGTGATCTAGTCCACAGCTATACAGCGCTTGTCTTCACACACTGCATCCCTGCTAGTCAGCTGTTCAGGCTGTGACTCAGCAGCTCCAGGGTGGCAGAGCCTGCTATCCAACAAGCCCAATAGCTGTGCGGAGTCCTTGATGTCCCACACTGTGATTAGCTCAACAACTTAGTCTAACTCCATAGTCAGGAAATATGAGGCTATTTTAAAAGACAGGGCAAAGTGACCATAACAAAACCATTTCCTAATTCATGCATTATAAAGTGATTTTAAGCTGAATTATCTCAAAGAACATATACAAAGAATTTTATAACATGAAAAACACAAGTAGGCCAGGCACAGTGGCACGTGCTTGTAAGCGGCAGCCTAGGAAGCTGCAGTCGGAACCAGGGATCTCGGTTCGAGACTCACTGGGGCATGTAGTGAGACCTAGTTTCAAAAGAATAGCTGGGTGTGGTGGCATGCACCAGCTACCTGGGAAGCTGAGGCTGGGGATTATTTGAGTCTGTGGTAGCCCAGGCAAAGTGAGCCTGTGGTTCCACAGGCAAAAATAGCGAGACCTAGTCTCAAACAAAACAAAACAAAACAAAAACATGAAGCAATATATGCAACTTATTTTTAAAACACAGGAGGAAATAAAGGTTTATAGTATTGAAAACTATAATTCAGAGGTATTAAAAATGTCAACTACATTTATATTTATGTGCATGTATATACATAAATATGTAAACAACAAAAATGAGTAATAATAGAGTTAACAAAGACCAGTGGGTGTCTTTATATATAAATGTCTTTTATGTACATATGAGTATTTTATTTTTTAATTTTAAGAACTTGCTTTAAATTGCCAAGGTTTTAATAATGTTTCTTAAGCAGAATATTTAGCTTTTTTGCTAATAGTATTCACCCATTTAGAGTAAGCTCCCTAGATTTTAAAAAAATTTTTTAAAAATTTATTTTATTGATTTGTCACAATTGTGCATATCCTCCGTCCATATCCCCCCTCTGTATCCCCCCTCCAGTCACTCCATCTCCCATTTTTCTGCAATTTGTTGGTTGGTTAAGTTGATGTTCAGTTGTTGGTTGTTTGGCCCATTGTTCTCTTCCGATATCTGGTAAATGTGTGTGTGTGTGGTTTTTTGTTTGTTTAGTTTGTTTGTTTTTACCCCAGGGCTTTCCCACTTCACTAACATTTGGTAACTATCCTGATCTTTTGTGTTCTTCACCTCCCCCACCTTCTTCCCCCTCCTCCTCTCTCGCTCCATGGTTCAGTCCCATTGGCTGTTTTCATTTTTTCTTATTTGTTTGTTTGTTTTTCCCTATATTCATCATATAAGTGAGACCATCCTATACTTCTCTTTTTCTTTTTGACTTATTTCTGCTAATATGAGTCTTTCTAGTTCTATCCAGGTTGCTGCAAATGACATGTGTTTGTCCTCCTTGACAGATGAGTAGTATTCCATTGTGTATATATATCACATTTTTTTTAGCCAATCATCTGTTTTGGAGCTCCCTAGATGTTTAAGAACAGTGTACTATAAACTTATTTTTTGATATTTCAGGTATTCATATTTTTTAACTGAAGAATGTAAAGTACTGATTTTGATTTTTCATCAACAGTTTCCCCAAATCTTTTAACTTGATCTTAATTTTTTTTTTGAATAAAAAACATAAGCCGGGCACGGTGGTGCATACCTGTAATTGTCAGCCTATGAAGTGCAGCTGGGACTGGGGGTCATGGTTTGAGAGTTGCTCGGGGGAACATAGTGAGACCTAGTCCCAAAAAAATAGCTGGGCGTGGTGGCACACGCCTGTAATCCCAGCTACCTGGGAAGCTGAGGCTGGGAATTGCTTGAGTCTATGGTACCCCAGGCAACATGAGCCTGTGGTTCCATGGGCAAAAACAGTGAGACCTAGTCTCAAAAAACAAAATAAAACAAAACACACACACACACACACACACACACACACACATATATATATATGAAAAAAGGGAACACACTGAGAAGTCACAGTTAGAGATAACTGTTGTTGACTTTGGAGAGAGCAGACTGGATGAACACATTTCCTTATCAATGATTTAAGGAAGATCATCCTGGAACATAAGTAACTTCTCTCCACCACTATAAAGCTGTATGATAGAGACCAAGAGTGAAACTTATTTAACCAAATGCAGGCTAATTTAAAAATGACACAAGATTAAAAGCAAATTGGCACCTGGGGAGCTATAACAAAAACCCAGTGGATGAGGAGCTGTGTCCCTGCATCTAAAACCAGATCTCCATCACTACTTCTTATTGTAAAGGGACTCAAGTCAAAGGTTGCGCTCACAGATCAGCTACTAAAAAGACAGGGAAGTAAATGGAACAGCTCCTGCTGGACCACTGTATCGCCTCCCTTCCCACACCTCAGAGGGCAGCATGTGACACAGAAAAAGTGCTTCGTAAAAGTCCAATATGTGCAGAAGGTGCTGTAACAATTCAGTAGGTATTCAGCTAGCAATAATTAAACTAACCGTTTTGTATTTAAGGGTGAAAATCTACTCTGGAGCAACAAACAGCTAAGGGTGAATTTTATATCTCAAGTATGTATTTGTTTATACTCAGGTATTTAATATAGAAACATAGATGCATTTTTTACTTTCTGCTAAACATTTTTCAATCATAAAATTCTTTTATCAAGCTGTAAAAGATAGGATGAATATGGAATAAAATTGTCTGAACGAACTCTGATGAGGTCAATACAAAGTTAAGCATTTTTTTCTCTAGTGTTTTTAGGTTAGAGCTACACAAACATATAGAGTTGTACAGGTTATGCATGAGATTGGTATTTTATGCATACTTTACATATACTTTATACTTGTGAACTAATACACCAACATAGCATGCTCAGGTAATTTCTAAGTTAAACCACCAATGAATATTAACTGATCATTTGTTGATTTTCCTATTTCGCATGCCTAATC
Source organism: Uropsilus gracilis (assembly GCA_004024945.1). NCBI lineage: Eukaryota > Metazoa > Chordata > Mammalia > Eulipotyphla > Talpidae > Uropsilus > Uropsilus gracilis. Next base: position 106,747 of record PVHY01001480.1, read on the forward strand.
TACATTCACCACATAATCACACTATTGATTAGTATTTCAATCTAGCAAACTGAACTCCAGAGAGAAAAGCACACGTCCAGAAGAGGGAGAAAGACAGAAAGATACCACATTTATCTGACATTTTCCAGTTGACTCACAATGGAGAGTCAAAAGCTAATGGCTTAAGTAGTAGTATATACAGTGATGTTGAGAAGTCAGTTCTATTCTTTTTTACCATGAAGTCAAAAATCAAACTTCTCCCCAAATTGGTCACAGAGGAAGGTAAAAAGGGAAAGCACAGTTCAGCCTCACTCACCTAAACCACTGAGAGTATAGAGAAGGTCACTGGGGTCTAAGAAAATAGGTCCATTCTCCTGCTGCCCCTCTTCTTTGTAATAAAGTTTGTACCCCTGAATGGTTGCTGTGTCCTCAGCATCTTGCTGCCACTTCACAGAAATAGTGGTACAGTTGAGAGGCTCCAAATGTAACTCAGGAGACTTTGGGGCTAGAGAAATTCAACAGAAAAGTAAATATGTGAAAAATCTGTCATTCACACGAAAACACAGAACTGTATAGATCTGTCTTAAGCCAACATTGAAAAAAAGTTCAATTCCAACAATTACACATAAATCTAGCTTTCAAAATTTTATAGTACTAAAATCTGAGAGAATTTAAAATATGAAATATTGCCTACAAAACTAAAGCACATAAAAAAACAAAATAATATCTATATGTGTCTAATTTAATCTTTTCAAAGAGACAATACATCCTAATTTAATTGAAGAAATGTGGGTGTACAATAGTGTATGTGATTCAGAGGGAGGGACAGGGCCATATTTGAAGGTCTCACACTGCACCCACCACAAAGCAGCCATTGTCCTTCAACCATAGTTCATTATACTCCCCCACTTCCTACTATGTTTCCACCTTTCCCAGAACTTTCTAGTCTGACCATCCAATATTCCTCTGCAATGACAAAATAGGCATCATCATTATTATTATTTAAGTAACATCAAAAACCAGAGGTATTAACCAGTATATTCCATGTTGATAAAAAGAGAAGATCAAGAACTTACCAATCTTACTGTCTTTCTTTTAAAATGATTACTTTTTTTATATTAATAATAATTACTTAGGTCTCTATTCACATGAGACTTTTGGTTGAAACTCAGTTTGCTTTGGACTGATCTGTCTATGATATATTTGCTAAATGAACTAATAGTGTGATCAAAAGTTTACATCCTGAGTTCTGTGCAAAAAGGGGACTTAGATGATTGAAAACAACTTTTTTTTAATGAAGTCTATGATCCATGGAATATTTTTATTCCTAAATCAAAATTTGAAAACATGACTATAACTTAAGAACATTTTATTTGAAAGCAAAAATATCATGGTATTTTGCTTCAATAGTTTTCAGAGATTTACCTTTTCCACTTGTAGCTTTGGGTGTCCTGTGTGAGGTCCACACTGATGACTCTCCCGGGCCCACTCTGGTGGCAGCAGTAATCCTTACCAGATAGACACTGTCAGGTTTCAGGCCTTCCAGAAGATACTCATGCGTGGTCCCTGGGAGCTCCAGAACTTGGATGGAATTCTCAGTACTTAGGCGGAAGGACAGACGGTAGAGCACCACTTGACCCCGTCGATATTTGGCAGGGATCGGCAGCCAGGAAATGAGAATATCGGTGGGACTTCGACTTGTCAAACTAATTTCAGGAGGTCTCAGGGGAACTAGTTGTCAAAAGACAACAGGTTACTTATAAATACTTGGATTCCAAAGTGTCAACAAACATACTAATACTTAGTGAATTCTCTAAACAGCAACATATGACAAAGAAGAGCTGCTTTCAGCTTGAACCGAGATTTTCAACCAAAGTACAAACCAGAATAAAAGGGAAAAGAAATAGGATCATACACAGAAAGTCAAAGAAAGCAAAGGTTTCATCATTGTTGTGACTGTTTTACTGTTATTTGAAATGAGTAAGACATTTCCTCATTTCCACAGAAAACTGAGAATACTTCTCAGATAATTACACCAGAGAGCCACAGAAACAAGAAAGAGAGAATTTTACAAGAGTAGGGAAGCTAAGGAGGGCAGAGTGATAAGCTGGCAAATATTTTAAAGTAGTTTTGCTGTAGCTTTAAAAATAATGGAATCTGTTATTTCCAATTAAGTTGCTTAAGATGAAAATACTGCTTTTTCTCCAAATTAATTCAATAAAACTGACTCCAGGAAAATAAGGCAAATAGAATAGGAAACAAACTAATATTAAGACTGATTCTGGAGTTGGCTTCTCTGTTTTAAACCATGCCCTATTTATCACTGTGTGATCCTGGTCAAATTAATTTTTCTATTAATTTGCTTCTTCATATATAATAGAATAATAACTCCTTCTGTAGTCTTTCCTAAGTCAGTTAATATCAATTACTTGTCCAATGGCTCAAGTCAAAAACCTTGTGCTCCACACACACTACATTTAATCCCGTGGCTTTACCAGCTCCACTGGCTCCTCTTGTCCATGCTGTCATCATTTTTAGCCTCCTTCATTGCTGCAATAGCTTCCTAACAGATTTTCCTGCCTTTTCCCCTTGTCACTACCACTTGCTTGTTTGCAACATATCAGTAGTTAAGATGCTGGTCCTATATTTGGACAAGCTTCTGTTCAAAATGGCTACCGGTTTATTAAAGCAAAAGCCAAGTTCTCACTGTGATCTCACACAAAGCCGTCTCCAGCTGTACTTGGGGCTACTCAGTATTTCTTTTTTGTATCACCTTGAGCTCCTTGTTGCTCCACTTCACACATGCCTGTATTTCAGGTACTTAGCAGGGTCCATTTCTCTTGTCTAAAGTATACTATTCACTCCCAGTCATCTGCCCAGTTAGTTCCCTTATTTTCATTTCCTATAGGTTGACATTCAAGTGTCATTTACTCAATGAGAGGATCTCTGGTGACTGTCTGAAGTATCAAATACATCTAACATTTCATACACATAGGAATTCGATTTTCTAAGAATTTTTTTTTAGTCTGACAGGTACTAGATCTCAAATTCTCAATTCCAGAAGTTCAGTATCTGTGAACAACAGTGATTAAATGTACTCAATATGTAACATATTTATTCATGCCTAAAGACTCTCACATTGTGTTCTACTCAGCTAAAAACATATGCAGCACATTTACATTAAACTACGAATCTTGATGAAATACAGTGATAGTATAATTTTACTGTTAAAATTTATATCATTTCAAAAAGCAAGAGATGAGTTTGAAACGTAGAATTAACCAGTTTGTTACCCACTTGTCTTTTTTTAACCTAAAATATTAACTACATGAAATACATGTTCTTTAAAATACATTTCCTCGTTGAAATCGATTAAAGATATTAGTGCTCATTCTTAAATAACCTAGAATTGTGCCTTCTTACCATCCTCTAAAGTATTCTGTGTCACATGGTCAGACATCTGGCTGGCTCCCATTGGCATGTATGCCACAATGTAGAAAGTATAATTGCTGGCAGGTTCTAAATCATCAATAATATAATGAGTTGTGTCATTTCCGATGACAACTTGATACTCTTCATTATTTAAACCTATATTAAAGAATCATTGTTTAAAAAGTATGGGTATTCAAAATAAATCATCAAAACCATTTCTCTCACTGTAAAATAACGGCCCTTGACTCTAATCTCTACATTGTCTTTTGGGATTCTTTAAAAAACTATAAATAGGTAACTTTATTTTCTAAGGGTAACCTGTCTTGCTACAAATTGCCAGTTTGCATTTTTCCTGAAAATTAAAATTTCCCACTGAACAAAGTAAAAATAGTTAATCTTCTTTAAATGTCACTTAACACTGAATCAAAACCCAAAGCAGTGACAATGGACAGCAGTAATACAACAGAGTTTAACCCTCCAGATTACTGTAACTCATACCAGTGTGAATTTTACTTACTTTAACTTATGGCCTCTTTTTTCTTTTAAACATAAATGGAGAGACAGTAGGGAATGTAATGGCTCCACTTTTTGTAAAAATAATCAAAATAAAAGTTGTCCTGCAAAAGATCTCATTTTGCCTCTAGAGATTCTATTAAATTTGACTGACACAAGTTGTTCTTTTATTTATATTGAAAGTAAAAGAACTGGGAGGCACAGAATGTGCTTAGAAACTGCTTTGTTCCATAAAGAGCTTTTTTTTCTCAAAGAGGAAAAAAATTCTCAGCAATTCTTAATAAAATATGCATGGCAAGGTATAGAAGAAGATTTGTCTTTGTGGGATTTAATTCCTACAGAGCAAATCTGTAAAGTGGAACAAGAGCACTGGTAGCTACTGTGCTTTGTGAACAATTCACAGTAAATGCATGTCAACTTAATCAAAACTCTCTAAGGATGAAGTCCCTTCTCTCCACACTGGATTTATAAACAAAACAGAAGGCAAATTCCACTATTAAGTTTTCCCACATTTCTGAATTAAGTTGATAGCATTTTAATTAGACAAGATTACAGGCATTTCAAAACAGACTGGCTAATGGCTTGTTAATTAGGAACTGCATAGTACGATTTCTGACCTACCAAACAAGGTCCTTGAGTTCGAATTAAAAAGCCTGTTCTGTTCTTCAATAGACCACTAAGCCGCATGTGGAGGCTCTAATGAAACAACCATAATAGCGAACAAGAGTGGTCTCCACCAAAACCAGCATTCCTTTTACCTTCCTAAATCACTAAAAAGGGAATTAACATACTCCACCATGCTCAGTTATCAGACTTTCATTCTTCTTGCTACCACGAACTTTGATTTAAATTCAAAATACTCCTTTTCAAAGTACTACTTCAAAGTACAAAAAACAAACAACAACAAACCACCTGTTTCTATGGACAATTTTATTATGTCACCATTCTCTGGGTGTTTGGATTTATTTTTAATGTATACTGCATGAAAGTGGAACTGTTTGTGTAGAGAACTAAAATTTGTTAGACTCTACTATGGTTTCTAAGAAAATTCAGAAGAGAAATGAGTAGGTTTTTCCTTTTCCTTTAAAATTTTTGCTAAGATAAAATATGATAAAAAGATTCCAGAAATAGAAATAATTCTGAGTAAAAAATTTTTAAGACAAATTTAAGATTGATTTATATTTTTATAAATAGATAAAGACACTACCAACAAAGAATATTCTGTTCACTTTTCAGAGAATTTTATATGATTTCAGAACATTCAAAATGTATAAAATTAGATACATGGGGGATTTCATGTTTGTTTCTTCATTAAAGATAATATGCTAGAGTAACAATAACTTACTATATTAACAAGTTACATCATTATTCCTATGTAACTATATAATTAAATTGGTATATTATGTTTTAGTTATTTGGGCTAGAATGATATGCTTAAGGACACATGCTAATTTTTAGAAGGCAGATCCTGTATTTTGAAACAGAAAAATCTTAAATCTACTTACATATGTTGCATATAAAGCAACACAAACTTTGGGAAAAAAAGACAAAACAAAAAGGTGATTATTTTATTAAAAGCTAAATATCATAGAACTTCAAAAATATGTTGTGGACTATATTTAACCAGCTTGAGGCCTGGTTACACTACATTTTTCAGTATGAGACATCACTCATACTGAAAACAAACTGTTGATAGTAAATAGCATTTAAAAATAAACACTCCTTAAATTGCTTACCTTCTGCTTTCATGTAGTGCACAGAATAAGCGATGACTTTGTCTGAATTATAAAGCGGCCTCTCCCAAGCTAAAAGAATGGCTGAACTTGACATGGTTTCAGCATGTACATTATAGGGAGCACTGGGTCTGTCTTCTGACATTACCACAGTCAGTCTGGCTCTAGATAAAACAGACCCTTGACTGTTCTCAGCCATGCATTGATAAATGGCATCATCTTCAGGAATAATCTGGTTTATTACCAGTTTGCTGAGGAAAGAAAAAAGTATTTTTATGAAAAATTCTAAGGATGACATAAAAATAAAGTTAAATTACTGCTAAATTACTATACTCTCATTTTAAATCACAAAAGTTATTAGGAATAAAACATTGTGTAATTGGTCCTTTTGAAAAATCTATACAAATTAAAATTTCTCTTATTTTCTGTAAACAAGTACCTGTGATGTACAAATTCTGGACACTTTAGGTGACGATCTCTTCTTAAAAATTTGGCTTTATTAAGAAGTGTATTACTCCATAATAACATCTAATATAACATAATAGCATCTAATTTATATAATAGTGCAATGTTATATACATAGGATTTGGGTCAACACAAAATTTTGAAGCTTTGTTCAAGATAAAAAAAAAGAGTCTTGCACGGGTCATATTTATAATACCAAAAGTGAATACTTAAAATCACTAAATTTGACTGTAGAGTAATTCTTAGAGAATCAATTACTTCTGCTTTCCTCAATTTATGAAAGAAAAAAAAAAAAACTCCAAAGGATTAAAATACTTGCTGTTAATTTAGTGATTCAACCAGGACTACAAACCAATCTGGGGAACTGCTCAAATCTCATTTTACTACATCATCTTTATGATCAACTAGATATGAAAGGATCAATGGTGTGCTGATATTATAACAATTTTTAAATTCATTTTTAAAAGTATGAGGATAATTTAGGTATTTGTGATTAAATTATAATGATTTTACATAAAAATTACTAAAGCCATGCTATCTTATCTAAAACAATAAAAAAGTGGCATAGCCTACCTGTTGTACATTTTAATTCTACCATTTGAATGTATCTTCCTTCCATTTTTCAGCCATGACATTTTGGGTGAGGGAATACCTTCTGCCTGACATACAAATCGAGCAGTGCCAGCTCGAGGCCTGGTTAAACTCTCTGGCAATTCGACAAATGAAGGAGGGGCTAATTTTAAAGAAAAAAGAAAGAACATATTTCTGTAGTCCCAACAGAAGCAATAAAAAGAATCAAGGAAGAATATAGCAAATGACTATACAAGTACCATGCTGAAAATATCTGACATTCTGTGTCTCCTATCCAAACTCTACAAATCTCTCTCCAGATGTATCCTCCATATTACTCAAGTACGTTTCCCCCACCCCAGCTGTTCAGTGTGAATATAAACACACTAAAAGTACATGTACCCCAATCCTATTTGACTAAACCCTAATATATAGTCATTTGTGAATGCATACAGACACAATCAGGAATTAAGATTTCAGGTTGGTTAATGGGTATATGGATTTCTGAGTGGATGAAGAGATAAAAGGGACAGCTTAAACAAAAAGGAACAAAATGATAAAACCAAAAAGGAAAAATAATAGTATATAGGCAAAAAGGGTGGCAGAATAACAGTTCTATTTTAACATATGTGTTTAATTTTCTTAGAGAACTCATCATTTTACTACAGTACTTCTTTTTTCTTTTTTTTTTTTTTTTTTTTTTGAGACTAGGTCTCGCTATTTTTGCCTGTGGAATCGCAGGCGCACATTGCCCTTGGTACCACAGACTCAAGCAATCCCCATCCTCAGCTTCCCAGGTAGCTGGGATTACAGGCGCACGCCACCACACCCAGCTATTTTTTTGGAACTAGGTCTCGCTGTGTTGCCCCGAGCGGGACTTGAATTGCGATCCCTGGTTCCCACCGCAGCTTCCTAGGCTGCCGCATAAAGGCATGTGCCACCATGCCCGGCCTTACTACAGCACTTCTTTTTTTTTTTTTAATAATTTATATATAGATATATATTTCACATCATTGTGGTCCCTGGGAGTCACCCACCACTACAGTACTTCTTATCAATGCTACAAATTAAAGAAAGGTGGAAGTAAGCTATGAATGAGATATTACATCAAAAGTTAAAATCTAAGATACTCCTAAGTAAAGAATGAAAGAAAACATACCCAATACAGTTAAAGTAGCCATGGCAACCGTAAAGTTGCGTGTGCCTGGAGTAGTGGCCCGACAGACATACACTCCAGCATGCTGAAGCTTCACATCAGATATCATAAGGTTACCATTTCCAAGTACCCGAGTATTAAAGACATCAATGGATTTGTGATCTATTTCAAAGAGGATAGAACAACATAGCATGTGATCTCAAACTACATCAAAACATCACCATCCATTCATATCATAAAATGTATAAAATTCTCTCAACTGAAACTTTTTTCTACATACTGAACTGCCAAAAGATTAAAAGCCACTCAAATGAACAAATTTTTGTATAAAAAATAAACACTTTATCAGTTTCACTAAAATGAACCAAATTTAAGGAAAGAATGCTTACCCCTGGTGAAGACTTACCAAGACGACTCCAAGAAATGATTGGTTTAGGATTCCCTGTGGCCATACATTCCAAAACAATAGTCTGATGAAGAGATGTGGTTATGTTTTGTGGGCCTGCTATAATGGTTGGTGCATGGAAGGATTTAGACTCTTTAGCTTTGTGAAGACAGAATATTTAAAAAAAAAAAAAAAAAAGGAAAATATGAGTAAGATAAATAAGTTAAAGTATCTATTCATAAATTACTTTTCTTTTTAGAAAATTATTTTGTTGAGACATATAACTCACATAACATACATAATTCACCCATATGAAGAACATACTTTAAAGGAACATACTTTTAGTATTTTAGGAGTTGTGCAGTCATTAAACAATTTAGAACATTTTCATCAGCCTCCAAAAAAAATCTTATACCCATTAGCAGTTATTCCCCAATCTCCTCTTGCCATAGTTTAAAAACACCAATTTACTTTCTGTCTCTTGAATTTTCTTATTTAAGACATATAGTAAAAAAGGAATCATACATTATACCTATTTCTTTGGAAATAGGTTTCTTTTCTCTTAGCATGTTTTCAAGGCTCATCAATGCTGTATTGCATATCAGTATTTCATTCATTATTCAACAGCAGTGGAATAATATTTCATTATATGTAGAGGACACACATTATTTATCCATTTTTCAGTTGATGGATATTTGTTTTCATATAATGCACTTTGCATTGAGTATCAAAAATTCGATTAATACTTGCACTAATCTTATTAAGAATTTCTGTGACAGAGGAGAGGGGAAATTTAAGAATGCCTTTTCTTTATCTTTCATACCAGGAAGCTGATGGGTACTACCTAACATTAAAACAACATTGAAATATAATTTCAGTCTTCTAATACTTTTCAAAAACTTTTCTTAACCTTAGAAGATATTTAAGAAGTAATAATTCTTGTGAGGAGTAAGTATTCATGTGAAGTTCAACTAAATCTTTAGGTCTTCTTCCACTCCATTCAAGTCAATTAAAATTACTTAAAAGCTAAAATATAGCACCTTCAAACAATTCCATGTCAATAATATGTGTTTCTATCTTCATATTATCTCTATAGCTTTTGTCCATTCTGACTACATCTATATGTATGTATGTATATTTGGCAAAATATATAAAATTATTTAAAATATATAGCTATCTAAAACATTACTAAATTATGTTCACTTACTGTTACTAGTCATAACTTCTGGGTACTAGAATTGGGGATGTTAGATTTTTTTCCTCTTTATTGAGGTAATATTAATTTATAACTTTGGATAGGTTCTAGAGGTTCATTTTCTCACCATAGCAACTGCATTTATTTCACCATAATGACCACTAAATATTCATCCAACATCTACCACAAACCAGTCAGTCCCTCTACTTACTCTCTGCCCACTTTTCTCTTCTGGTAATCACCACTAGGTTGTTGGAGTTAAGGGTTGGGGATTATAGTTTTCAATGTATACTTTTTCCTTCCTTACAGTTTTTATATAATACATAGTTTTTAATGCTTTAACTTTTACAGACAGCATTCTTTGTAATAAGCATAAATCATTTTTACAAATGCAAATCATGATTTTTCTTTTCTTTCTTTCTTTTTTTTTCTTTCTTTCTTTCTTTTTTTTTTTTTTGAGACTAGGTCTCGCTACTTTTGCCCATGGAACTGTAGGCTCACATTGCCCGGGGTACCACAGACTGGAGTACTTCAAGCAATCGCCAGCCTCAGCTTCCCAGGTAGCTGGAATTACAGGCACGCACCACCACACCCAGCTATTTTTTTGGAACTAGGTCTCGTTGTGTTGCTCTGAGTGGGACTCGAACCATGATCCCTAGCACCAGCCACTTCATAGGGTGAAGCTTACAGGCACATGTCATCGTGCCTGGCTAATGACTTATCTTAACACAACAAATAAAAATTCACCCACTGGAAACAAATTAAGCACTACTGACAATGGAAAATTTTGTTAGAAATGGGTAACTGCTGCTTTTTTTAAATTTATATTAAAAAGAAACCAAAATACTTACAAAACACATAGTAAATCTTTCTTAAAGATACCGACATTTTTATAACCTGAAACAAGTAAGCCTATGAAACAAGAGTTGCTTAACAGACTAAAATGGTTATTTTACTATTTTACTAATAATTTAAATGAAATTCAGGTACCACTTTATGGAATGCTATTATAGCCAGACAAAGAAAAATAAGCAGGTTATTCAAAACCAAAAATATCAACATAATACCTGGAATCACTGTTAGAGAGGCCTCCATACTTTTACGTCTGTGGGTTACAGTAGCAGCAACACAGCGATAATTTCCAGCATCCCTTTGGCCAATGTCATAGATCTGTAAAACTCCAGTTGGTAGGGCAGTTATCCTGATACGAGAAGAAAAATAATTGAATTCTTTGTTGTAAACTCCGTGTTTTATTTTAGCGTATATTTTGTGATAAAAATTAATATACTTAAATGACTTACAGTGTCAAATACTTTAAAGACCTTTTAAAATAATGGCTTGATTCAATTGTTTTTATTTGGGTCACTATTATTCTCTGATGAAACAAATAATTAAACAATATAAAAGCTGTCAGTCTCTCATTCTACAGAATAGCTTAGTTTCAGTTTGCTGGTGTATTTTTTTCTTTATTCTTTTCTTTCTTTTTTTGGTGTATTTTTTCAATGTTCAAATTCCTGATTTCTTGCCTCATTCTATCTATGAAATTTATAAAACATTCTTAATAGCCGGGCACGGTGGCTCGTGCTTGTAAGCTTCAGCCTATGAAGCGGCAGGGGCTAGGGATCGTGGTTCAAGTCCCGCCTGGGGCCCGTAGTGAGACCTAGTTCCAAAAAATAGCTGGGTGTGGTGGTGCGTGCCTGTAATCCCAGCTACCTGGGAAGCTGAGGCTGGGGATTGCTTGAGTCTGTGGTACCCTGGGCAACAAGAGCCTGCGGTTCCATGGGCAAAAACAGCAAGACCCAGTTTCCAAAAAAAAAAACAAAAAAACAAAAAAAACATTCTTAATATATGTTTTCATATATATATTTACAAGGGTACACTTGTAACCCTATATTTATAAAAATGTTTAATTCAGATTAAACTATGAAAGTACTTCCTTGAGCAAATTATTTCATTATTTCATTTCAGTGCGTTGTCATTTTATTTATTTTTTAAAATAGTTTTATTGATTTACCATAGGCTTACAGTTCTGTTTAAATGTCAGGAATACAGCTTTATTTCTTGATATGTATATATGACTCCTCACATCAATCACCAAAGTTCTAGTATTAATTCCTCTATTAAATTGATGTCCCACCCATTTCCACTTCCCCTCTGATACCATATTTTTCAATTGAAGTTATTTTTGTTGTGTTTTGTTGCTTTGTTCTGATTACTTATAATCCATATGTACTGCTGCTCACTTTCTATTTTTTAAAAAAATTGTATTACTTTTTATTCAGGTAACAGTTTACAACAAAGTATACGATTTAGGGTTATAGGTTCACACATCTTCAGATGTACAATATACACCACATCCATCCCAAAACACTCAACTCTGCCTTCATCCACCAGGTTCCCTCCTCCCTTTTCTCCCTCCTATCACCATCCTACTCTGGTAAGTGTTCTACTATTTTAGCAAATGATTTTGTCTACTTGGGAATACTACTTGTCATTACGATAGAAAAGAAACTTCTAAAATTTGCTACCAATCTCAAAACACCAGCTATTCCCAGCAGTGAAGGTACAATTTGGTTTCCTTGGACTGAGATACTCAGGTGATTCCATGGTTGGAAAACCATTTGAAGAAAAGCACAAAAGCAGTCAGACTGGCTATTTAAATTATGACCTAGACCAAAAACCAGGATTTGTGTCTCATGTCCAAGGACTGATGATATAATTCTCCATGTAAGAGAAATGTCTTTAACAAATTGATTACTGCAACCCTAAACGAAAATTAGCTCCATCAAGATCTTTCTCCTATGAAGTCTCATGATGAAGTCCTTGTTACTCCTGCATTAATTTCTCCAAAAGGTAAAAGCTACATTACCTGTCCACAGTTACAGGTAGAGCTGTCCGATTTAATTCCCAAGTTATGACTGCAGGGGGGTTTGATGAAATCTTACAAGCAAACCTAGCAACTCCACCTTCTTGGACTTCAGCAGAAATTGGCTGGACTTCAAATGAAGAAATAGCTATAAGATAAAGTTTGACAAATTCAGAACAAATACATGTACTATTATACTATACTTGGAAACAATATGCTTGGTATAATTTATCACACTTGAATTTGTGACCAGATGTAAGACTGATCCAATTTACCAGCAGAGAAGTCACTGAGGAAATAATTTTGGAAAATATGAAGGGTAGTGCACTAACTCAAGTATTGTCTTTCCCAGTACAAAATTTTAACAGGTTCTCAAGAAATTTAAGAGTACATGGAGAAAAAGAGTGAGCATACTGATATAAAAATAATCAATTAACAATTATAAATAATAACATCAAACCGTGGAACAAACTTCAAATACACTATTTCATAAGAGAGGAATCAATAAAGACAGATCAGTTAGGTAAAAACCTTTTTTAGGGATTGTTTTGAATTGAGTTTTGAAAAATTCACTAGATTTAGATAGGAGGGGGAAAATAAAACTTTCCAGATGAAAAAAGATAACATGAAGACAAGTACAGAATATGTGGACAGTGTTCATTGTGAATAAAGAATCAGAATTAAGTAAGTGTAGAATATTACAAATTAAGGGTTCATGAAAAAGTGGAAGAGTGGAGATAAAGCAGGTTTGTACCATGTACAAATTAAGGCATCACTGAATACTGTTGAGCAAAAGAGTTTTATTATAATAGTAATGTTGGAAAAAATTAATCAGGCACTGTGACATAGGAAGGAGTGGAAAAATGCCTTGAGTGAGATGACCAACGAAAGTATTACACATAAATGACAGAACTGGGTGGTGGTGGTAAGGACTGTGAAATTCAACAGATATCTTAAGGAAAACAAAATTTGGATCTCCTGGACCCAGATGTCAGTCTGTATTTAGAATCAATGAGACTGATAGAACTGATGAGAAAGGAAAGAGAAGACAAATGGTGTGTTTAATGAATAAAAGGGAAACTCAAAATACTATTTTTAGTCTCATGTATTCTCAAAATGGAGATAAATCTTGGAGTACTGATGTTTTCAAGAGATAATTCTTTTTACCACTCCCACCAGGTCTACAGGAACTGGTCATCAGTGTCCATACTTTTACATTTTGATGGATTCCAGACTCCAGACTCTGTAGATTTCCTTCCTTCTACTAAGTCTGCCAGGATATAAAAAAAAAGGGCCCCAGTGACAGTTCAATTCCCCTTCTTGGACTACAGTTTAAATAATGCCTTCAGATTTTATCAATAAAGTGAGAAGTTAGGAAAAAATTGAGAGAAAACAGACTAGATGACTTAAGATTGACTAGACTGAAAAGGATAAAAGGTTACAGAAAAACAACAAATTCTGACTTGGACTTCATTAATTTATAAATGGATCACAGACCTTCGGAATTATAGGACAAACCCAGAAAATAACGGTAAAAACATTCTTAGTAACATCTACTTCCAAAAAAAAGGGGTGCAGTGGAGGTGAAACAATGTATAATAGGGTCCTTAACAAAAAATTTCTCAAGATCGATGCTTCCTCAGTAATGGTGGCCATTGGCTATTCTCAGTAGATCCACAAAGTCACTAAACTATAATTCTCTGAGGATATCATCTTCCATACTTTGAGTATTACATAGCTCTCTTACCCACCTCAAACATCCTTTAGTGATGAAATTATGTCACTGTTTATTTTAAGTAAATAGTCACAAGTCTTTCTTCCCTTCTACACTACTTGAGGGTCAGTGATAGGTCTTAAGACAATGAATAGCACAATTCCGACACTAAACCAATACTGTTTAAACTGAAAATATTTTTAACTTTCTACAATTCTATTAGATCTTTAAACACAGTAATGATAAATGCAGGGAGTTTTCCTGGTAGAAATATCAGGAAAAAGAGAATGCTTTTTATTATTTTGTTTTCTGTACTTCCAGATGATGCTTTATATTTTAGTGGCATCATTTTTATAGACAAAATTCTGTCCCTTCACTATTAAAAGGATTTCTATATAGATTAACAATTCAATATAGGTGGTTATTTTAAAATTTTCTTTAAGTAACATTGCATTATAACATGTAGCTTAAAGTCATGCATCATTAAAAATCAGCACATACGTATACATTAGGTTCACCACTAAAAGTCTTTTCTTCATCAATTCTATTTCTTCATCACTCAGTTGTCCCTTTGTCCTGATTTCTCCACTCTTCTCCCCTCTTTCTTTTTGGTAACCACTTTCTTTTTGGTAGTAATGTATTAGTCTTATAGATCAAAAGTTTATTTTTCTTTTACTTAATTCAAGTTTGTTGTCTCTATATACCATGAGTAAAATCATATGGTGTTTGTCTCTCTCCATCTGGTTTATTTCATTAAGCTTAATAAACTCAAGGTCCATCTATGTTGTTGCAAATAGCAGGATTTCATTTTCTTCCTAGAGCTGAATAGTATTCTATTGTGTATATATACATTACATCTTTTTCACTTTTCAGTTGATGGACACTTAGGTTACTTCTAATTCTTAGCTACTGTAAATAATGCTGCAATAAATATGGGAGTACACACATCTTCTCAAATCAGTCTTTATGTATTTAGGGGATAAATTCCCAGAAATGAAGAAATAAGATCAGATGGCTTTTCCATTTTGAATTATTTGGGAAATATCCCCACTGTTTTACAAATGGTTGTGCCGATTTATATTCTCACCAACAGTGTGTAAGGGTCCCTTGTCTCCAGATCTTCTCTAATACTTGGGACTTCTTTTGTATAATAGCCATTCTCACAGGTATGATGTGATAGTGACTTGCATTGTGAGGTTGTTCTGATTTTCATTTCACTAATAATGAGAGGATGAACAACTTTTTATATGCCTGCTGGCTTTCAGTCTGTCTTCTTTGAAGAAGTATTTATTCAGCTCCTCTATCCATTTTTAACTGGGTTGTTTTTTATTGTTGAGTTTATGAGTTCTTTGTACATTTGTCTATCAATCCCTGTCACACGTATGGTGTACAAATATCTTCTCCCACTTAGTAGAATATCTTTTTGTTTTAATGCAAGTTTCTTCTGCTGTGCATAAGTGTTTTAATGTGACATAGTTTCCACTTCTTTATTTTGATTTTGTTTACTTTGATTTTGTTTGCTGTTGAAGTTGAGTTTCAAAACACATCTCTAAGGATGATATGAAAGAGTATATCACCTAGGCTCCCCGCTATGAATTTTATAATTTTAGGTCTTACAACCCAGTCTTTAATCCATTTTGAGTTGTTTTTGTGTGTGAAATAGTGGTCTGCAGTTTAATTATTCTGCATGTGTTTGTCCAGTTTTTCCAAAACCATTTGTTAAGGAGACTTGACTTTCTTTGCTCCATTATAAATTCTTAGCTTCTCTGTCATAAACTAGTAATAAAGCTGTGACTTTATTTCTGACTCTGAATTTTGTACCATTTATCTGTATGTCCGTATTTCATTAAAATAACCAAGCTGTTTTAATCACTATGGCATTGTAGTATTGTTTGAAGCCCAGGAATGTGACACCTCCATTCTTTCTTCTCAGGAGTGTTTCTGCTATTCAGGGCCTGTTGTAGTTCCAAATAAATCTCATTATTTCTTTTCAATATATAATACAGCTTTTAAATATTTTGTGATTACTGAGAATAATCACTGCTACTATGAGTAATTTTCCTCCAACCACTTAGGCACCTAAGTATTGTTTTTCAATCTGATGTCATTTACCATTCAGACAATGTGATGCCTCTAAACCACTATCATTTGTTGAGATGTTCCCTTTTTCTTAGTGCATACGTTTATGATACACCTAAGATGTTTTATTATAAAAACTGAAGTAACTGTATTTTAGGTCAAATATGCTAGAACTCTGGAGTCATACAATTAGTTCTGAGAACTAAAAGATAAATAGATGCATCTTTTAATTCAGTACAAAGTATTTTTTGGGTGGTGGTGAGGAACAGCTTTTTATTGAGAGATATAATCAATATGGTATATAATTTTCACCCAAACTATATAATTCAATGATTTTTAATATATTCAATTTACAACATGCCATAATCCATTTTAGAATACCTTCATCATTTCATAAAGGAACCCTATATCTTTAGTTATCACTCTATCGTTTTTTAATCTTCCCATCCCACCAGGTAAGCACTGAACTAGATTCTTCTCCCCTACCCTGAACTTTGAGATATAATTGATACAGAACATTGTATATGTAACTTTAAAGTGTACACAGTGATGATTTGATACAGTGGACTCCATCAGTACCCCTGAACTGAAGAAAAAGAGGTCCTGAAGATTTAACAACTGAAAACTTGTTGAAATAAAAATAAATTGCTTTTTATTCTGTTAGTAACTTCTTCATTTGGAAGCAAAACCCATTCTTTTTCCTTGTCTCCGGAAACCTGAAAAACCTGCCTTTTCTCTTACTAGCATATTCAAATTCTTTCTCTCTAAGCACTTCCCCTCAGTCTAGAAAAATGGTTAAATCTCTCCCAATCACAAAATACAAAATGAAAAAACTTGAAGCCTTTCTGTACAGCACACAAACTTCTAGCAGCTATCACTCGTTCTTCCCCATGGCATCAATAAGTTTCTAAAAAGTAGTTTATTCTTCCTTCCTCCTCTGACTTTATACCTCAATCTGCCTTCTTCTTCTAGTATTTTCTTGAAATGCTACCTATGACAATACATATTTATCATTCTCTTATTTCTGATTCCTGCCTCTCTACTCCATCTTATCTTCCCCCTTCCTTCCAGAGATTCTGTCTTTGCTCTCTCCATATTTTCTGAGTGATTTCATTTGCATTCAGTTTTCAACATTTAGCCATTGCCATGATTCCCCAAAACACATCTGCAACTAGATTACCATCCCCAGAATTTCATATCATGGCTCCAACTACCTATTGGAAACTATCTCCATGGAATTTACAAGAGGTACTTCAACTCATCATGTCTAAAATTAAATCTTTTTCTTTCCTCCAAGGCTGTGTCTCTACCTCAATGTGTAACACCTCTCTCCAGCTACTCCTGAGCTAGCCTACTGATTTTTTTCTTTGCATTTTCTTCATTCACAATCACAGGTGCCCATTGATTTTAGCTCCCACAGAAATGTCAAATCCATCTTTAGCCAAGCAAAGTGGCACATGCCTGTAAACGACAGTGTACAGGACTGGGGACTGGGGATCATGGGTCCAGTCCCACCCAGGGCAACACAGCAAGACCTAGTCCCAAAAAAAGAGCTGGGCATGGTGGCATGTGCCTGTAATGCCAGCTACCTGGGAAGCTGAGGTTGTGGATTTCTTGAGTCCATGGTACCACAGGCAACGTGAGCCTATGGTTCCATGGGCAAAAACAGCAAGATGTAGTCTCAAAAAAAAAAAATCCATTTTTGTTTCAACATCTCTCACTTTAACTACTGTAACTGTAACTTATCTTGTCTTTCTGCTTTTCATTTCCCCCTCTCCCACCCTTCAAAAACACTCTCCAAACATACATCAGTGTTCCAAGAATATAGCTGCATTTGATTCACAAGCAGCATCCATCTACTAATTTAAAGGCTCCTATAGGTCAGTGCATTACTACTAAACCCAAAAAAGTAATACCACAAAAAATATTATTTGTTTTAATTGCTGTCAAAAAGCATTGTCTTATCTGTCTCCCAAACATTTAAACTGCTGAATCTATTTTTTAGAAAAATTGAGTGTATATATTCTTATTACATAAAGAGGAAACAATTACCTCTCTTTATGCCAACTATTAATTTTCTACTGGATGCAGTTTCAATAAAGAGATTGGGGTAACTTTTGTCCAAAACGGGGGAGTAATTTTGCATTAGCTACTCCAAAACTTTATATGGCAAGCATGCAAGAATATTTAAATAGTCCATCTTAAGTAGTTATATAAAAAATAGTGGCCATTTCCAATATTAAATATATACATTATAACTATGACACAAATGAGCTAATTTCCATGACACATCAATATCAATTCCATTATTCTAATAATTACACAATTAATTTAGTGTGTAATCAATCATGCTAACACTTTGACTTTTTACATAAAGCTATTAATAGTAAAGTAACAGATCATATTTTCTACCCGATAAAGAAAAGGATTCGAGTCACATTTATTTTAGAAAATTTTTGGACTAATCTCTGCTAAGAACATTCATTCAACAAATATTTATTCAGAGCCTAGTACATGCTAGGTTCCAAGATACAATGAAAAAAACTAACAGTCACTCTACCCTTAGGATCACTGCTTGGTGACAGAGAAAGGCATTTAATTAAATTACTCTGCAAGTATGTCATTTCAAACTGTGATAAATGTTATGAAGGAAAAGTATTGTGTATTATGAAAGCATGCAACAGAGGTAATAATAATGACAGAAATAGCAATAACTCAACATATTTTATTTCCAGACAATATTTTAAGTAAGAAAATACATTCCGGTTTATTTAATGCTCATAACTGTTATTACCTTAATTTCTAACTCAGAAAAGTACGGTACAGCTTTAATGTTCTGCAGCTAGGAACTGTTGAAATTGGATCTGAATTCCATTTCCAGAGATCTTAGGTGAGTTCTTTAACAAGAAAAAGTCTGCAGTCCTTCTGATGGAGGATTAAAAGGACTGTTTCTTCTTCCAAGCATATCCATTCCTCAGGTACATATTACTATGCACTGGCTTTGAAACAGGGTAAGAATATGTGCTAAATGTCTAAATTACCAAAACGGAATAAACCTTTAAATGCCTGCATATTAGGGTGTGAACCTGTTCTCATCTTGAACCACAGTATGTTTACTTCTAAGAGTCTGTTAAAGATATAAGGCATGTAAATTAAATCACTATTACTTAGGTTTCAAATTTATTTAGGAATCAAATACCTCAAAAATTTTTAAAAAGTTTACCAAAATGGGGACAACACCTGCTCTGCCATCCCTTGGAGCCAACCCCCGCGGCCAGGTTCCCTCAGGAACCCACCTGACCCTCCCCCCACCCAGGTGAGCTGCCGGAAGTCACTGGCACCAGTGCCAGCACAAATTACTAAAGTACAGATCTACTTTCAACCTGGAAAACATTACCGTCAACATGCCGACCAACACAAGATCCATGGTTTCTCAATATGTAGAACATTTTAGAAAGCAAAACACAGTAAGGAGAAAAACTTTAAACATGCAAGCAAACCCTACAGGAAATAATCCATCACCAACAAAGAAAGGACAATCTCTGGAAAACATCGAAGAAATGATGTGTGTATCAGAAAAAGATTCCAGCATCAACATGTTAAATGCACTCCAACAATTAAGAGAAGAATTGGAAAAAAAAAGACAACAGTATGACAGAAGCATTTAATGCACTAAGGGAAGCAGTAGAAACATATAAAAAAGAAAGCAACAATATATATAACCTAATCAACGAACTAAAGAATGAAAATGAATCCCTAAAATTGAAATTGAGACTCAAGATTTAAGGGTTGCAATAGATGAGCTCAAAAATGCACAGAAAAGCCATGGCAGCAGAATAGATGAAATAGAGGAACGAATTAGCACACTTGAGGATACAGAAATAGAGAGGACAAAGAAAGAAAAAGAGAGGGAAACAAAGTAGGAGGACTATGTCAGATTCCTTAAAGAAAATAAACATAAGAGTAGTAAGAATCCCAGAAGGAAAGGGGAGAGTTATGAGAACTGAAAGGCTTTTCAATATAGTAATAGAGGAGAACTTCACAAATATGAAGAAAGAAATTAAAATAGACATACAGGAAGCCAAAAGGACACCAAACTACTTTAATGAAAGAAAAGCCACAGCGAGGCACATCATTGTAAAACTTCCAAGAACCCAAGATCAGGAAAAATAATGAGAATGCCTAGAGAAAAGAAACAGATACACTACAGAGGAAAATCCATTATACTGACCTCAGATTTTCCTGAAGAGACACTAGAGGCAAGGAGAGAATGGAGTCACATCTACAAAAATCTCCAAGAAAAAATGTGCCAACCAAGAATACTCTACCCTGCAAAGCTACCCTTCCTCTACGAAGGAAAAATTAGAACCTTCTCCGACAAACAAAGTCTCCAGAAATTTGCTGCCACTAAACCCCCACTCCAAGACATTTTGCAGGAGGCCTCAAGATCAAAACCATAGGGACAAATACAAAAATGAAAAACACAAATTAAACCCCAAATGACCACCAGGAAACTATTAGAATCGCAAATATCAATAATCACCCTAAATGTCAATGGTCTAAACTCAGCAATCAAAAGACGAAGAGTTGCAGCTTGGATCAGAAAACAGAACCCAACATTTTGCTGCCTTCAAGAAACACATCTGATCGCTAAGGAAAAGCATAGACTGAAGGTGCAGGGCTGGAAAACTACACTACAAGCAAACGGCCCCCACAAGAAAGCAGGAGTTGCCATTCTTGTATCAGACAGAGCAGACTTCAAATTAACAAAAGTGACAAAAGATAAAGATGGCCACTACATAATGGTTAAAGGGTCAATCCACCAAAAATATAACAATAATCAACATAGACATACCAAATGAGGGAGCAACAAAATTCATAAAACAACAACTAGTAGAACTGAAATCAAATATTGATGAGAATACATACGTGGTAGGAGATTTTAACATGCCACTCTCAACAAAAGACAGATCAACAAAACAGCAACTACACAAAGAAACAAAAGCTTTAAAGGAAGAGCTAGACCAAATGGACTTAATAGATATATACATGACATGACACCCCCAAGGAAAACAGTACACTTTTTTTTCCAAATGCACACTATTCATTCTCTAAAACTGATCATATATTAGGTCACAAGACAAACCGGAACTAATACACAAAGATTAAAATAATACCAACCCTTTTCTCCAATCATAAAGG
Source organism: Uropsilus gracilis (assembly GCA_004024945.1). NCBI lineage: Eukaryota > Metazoa > Chordata > Mammalia > Eulipotyphla > Talpidae > Uropsilus > Uropsilus gracilis. Next base: position 128,036 of record PVHY01001480.1, read on the forward strand.
CATCAAATTAGAAATTAACAATGAAAAGAAAATAAGGTGAGTAAACACTAAATGGAAACTGAACGACAGGCTTCTGGAAGATCATTGGGTAAGAGAGGAAATCAAAGAAAAAATTAAAACTTACATGGAGGCAAACGACAATGATGACACAATGTTCCAAAATGTGTGGGACACAGCAAAAGCAGTATTATGAGGAAAGTTCATAGCAATACAGGCCAAAACCAAAAAGAATTGAAACAACCCAAAGAAATACTCTAATCTCCCAACTTGAGGACTTAGAAAAAAGAACAAGAAAATCCAAAACCCAGCAGAAGACAAGAAATAACAAAAATAAAAGCAGAGCTTAATGAAATAGAAACCAAAAAGACCATCGAGAAGATAAACAAAACCAAAAGCTGGTTCCTTGAAAAAATAAATAAAATTGACAAACCCTTGGCAAAGCTTACACTGAAAAAAAGAGAGAAAACTCAAATAAACAGGATCATAAACAAAAACGGAGGTATTACAACAGACCCAGCAGAAATCCAAAAGATAATTAGAGACTACTACGAACATCTATATGCAAACACATACAGCAACCTGGAAGAGATGGACAAATTCCTGGAACAATGCAGTCATCCAAAATTGAACACAGAAGAATAGAAAACTTAAACAGGTCAATTACAAGCAGTGAAATTGAGGCAGTCATCAGAACTCTACCTAAAAAACAAGAGTCCAGGTCCAGATGGTTTCACAAATGACTTCTACCAAACATTCAAAGAGGAACTAATACCGGTACTATTAAAACTCTTTCAAAAAATTGAGAAAGACGGAAAGCTACCAAATACCTTCTATGAAGCAAACATTACACTAATTCCGAAACCAAATAAAGATGGTGCAAAGAAAGAGAACTACAGACCAATCTCCCTAATGAACACAGATGCAAAAATTCTAAACAAAATCCTGGCAAACCGAATCCAACATTGCATAAAAAGGATCATCCATCATGACCAAGTGGGATTCATCCCAGGGGCACAGGGATGGTTCAACATTCGCAAATCAATCAACATACTCCACCACATCAACAAAGAGAAAAACAAAAACCATATGATCATATCAATAGATGCGGAAAAAGCATTCAATAAAGTTCAGCATCTTTTCATGATGAAAGCCCTGGAAAAAAATTGCTATAAAAGGAACATACTTGAACATAATAAAAGCTATATATGACAGACCCACAGCAAATATCATCCTCAATGGGGAAAAACTAAAACCATTCCAATTAAGGTCCGGAACCAGGCAAGGATGCCCACTCTCTCCACTCATTTTCAACATAGTTCTGGAAGTCCTAGCTATGGCAATAAGGCAAGAGAAAGACGTAAAAGGAATCCGAATAGGGAACGAAGAAAGAAAGTTATCATTATATGTGGATGATATGATTCTCTATGTAGAGAACCCAGAAAAATCGACAGAAAAGCTGATTGAAATAATAAACTGATTCGGTAAGGTAGCTGGATACAAAATCAACACATAAAAATCAATAGCATTCATATATGCAAAGAATCAATCAGAAGAAGAAGAAATTAGCAAAAACACCCCATTTACCATTGCACCAAAGAAAATCAAATACTTGGGAAATTCCCCAACAAAAGATGTAAAAGACCTATACAAAGAAAACTATAAAACTTTCTTAAAAGAAATAGAAGATGATGCTGAAAAATGGAAAGACATTCTCTGTTCAATGATCGGAAATATCAACATTATCAATATGGCCATACTACCAATAGCCATCTACAGATTCAATGCAATTCCAATAAAGATCCCAATGACATATTTTAAAGAGATAGAACAAAAATTACTGAACTTCATATGGAACAACAAAAGACCCCGGATAACCAAAACCCCTTTGACAAACAGAAGAGAGAACGGAGGTATTACTATTCCAGACTTCAAACTATACTACAAAGCCATAATACTTATAACAGCATGGTACTGGTACAAAAACAGAAAAAACAGACCAATAGATCAGAACTGAATACCCAGAAGTAAAACCACACATATACGGTCAACTAATCTTTGATGAAGGAACAAAAAACATACCCTGGAACAAGGATACCCTCTTCAGTAAATGGTGCTGGGAAAACTGGATCAAAACTTGTAAAATATGGACCAGGACAACATCCTCACACCCTGTACAAAAATTAACTCACAATGGATAAAAGACCTGGACGTGAGACCTGCAACCATAAAATACATAGAAGAAAACCATTCATGAATTTCACCTCAGAAATCCATTTGGGGAAACAACTATGGCTGGCAAAAAAATGAAGGAAAACATAGACAGATGGGACTATATAAAATTAAAGAGTTTCTGTTCAGCAAAAGAGACAATAAATAAAACAAAAAGAAACCCAACTGACTGGGAGAAAATTTTTGCCCTCCAGACAAGGGACAAGGGTCTGATAACAAAGATCCACAAAGAGCTCCTACAGCTCAACAAAAACAAAGCAAAAAACCCACTCAAAAAATGGGGAGAAGAACTAAAAAGAGACTTCACCAAAGAGGAGATACAGATGGCTAATAGGCATATGAAAAAATGCTCCACATCACTAATAATCAGGGAAATGCAAATTAAAACCACACTGAGATACCATCTTACACCAGTAAGAATGGCCCACATAAATAAAACAGGCAACAAATGTTGACGCGGATGTGGAGAAAAAGGAACTCTCTTACACTGCTGGTGGGAGTGCAAAGTGGTCCAGCCACTATGGAAGACTGTGTGGAGGACCCTCAAACAATTGAAAGTGGACTTACCATTCGACACAGCGATCCCACTACTAGGAATCTATCCAGAAGACATGAAAACATTAATTCAAAAGGACACATGTACGCTCATGTTCATTGCAGCCCTGTTTACAATTGCCAAGAATTGGAAACCAAATGCCCCAAAACAGATGATTGGCTTAAAAAAATGTGGTACATATACACCTGGAACAAGGATACCCTCCTCAGTAAATGGTGCTGGGAAAACTGGATCAAAACTTGTAAAAAAAATGGACCAGGACAACACCCTCACACCCTGTACAAAAATTAACTCAAAATGGATAAAAGACCTAGACGTGAGACCTGCAACCATAAAATACATAGAAGAAAACCTGGGCAAAACCCTTCATGAATTTCTATGCATCCATCAAGGAGGACAAACACATGTCATTTGCAGCAACCTGGATGGAACTAGAAAGAGTCATATTAGCAGAAATAAGTCAAAAAGAGAAGTACAGGATGGTCTCACTTATAAGATGGATATAGGGAAAAACAAACAAGAAAGAATGAAAACAACCAATGGGACTGAACCATGGAGCGAGAGAGGAGCAGGGGGATGAAGGTGGGGGAGATGAAGAGCACAAAAGATCAGGATGGTTAGCAAATGTTAGTGAAGTCGGAAAGCCCCGGGGTACACAATAATGGACTAATATAAATATAAATATACATATATATATATACAAAAAAAAAAAAACTTTTACCAGATATCGGAAGAGAACAGGTCAAACAACCAACAACTGAACATCAACTTAACCAACAACAAATCGCAGAAAAATGGGAGATGGAGTGACTGGAGGGGGAATATGGAGGGGGGATACGGAGGGGCGAGGAGGGATCAATTAATGCACAAATGTGACAAATCAATTAAATGAATTTTTCAAATAAAAAAGTGAAAAAAATAACAAAATAACAAAAAAAGTTTACCGAAAGGGAATGTTGATATTCTTTTTTATTATGATGCTCATTTTTAATATGAGTCAAAGAGCACATATATTTTGATCATCACAGTCAAATATATATGGTAGAAAGAAGTACAAGGAGAGAGTGATAAAGAGGGAGGGAGTTGAGGATACACTCTGTATAAAGTACAGAGACAAGCTAAGAGGCTATTAGAATAGTGGTGGGAGAGATTGGCTGCAGGTCTGAACGAAAGAGGGAACAAACAGGAGCACTTCTACACCAAGCAACATGGTTTGGCTACAAGGTGTTTAAAGAAAAGAGAGGGAAGGACTCAATGATTTTGATGTTCTTGGATTGCAAACTTGGAAGACTGGGAGATACCATAGTGTCTGAATAGAGAATACAAAAGAGGAGATCAGAAGGGCTGGGAAGTCACCATGACAGATTCTCATTTGGTCAAAGTGAGAAAAAAAGACTTTAAAAATTGTGTATTTTGAGGTGATGTTGATTTACAATAAAGTATATAATTTAAGGGTATATAGGTTCACACCATACATCTTCAGATGTATGTTATCACACCACTCTCAGCACCAAAGCACCTATAGTCCTTCACCACAGTCTGGGGGTTTCCTCCCCATTTCCTTTGCTTTCTACCCCTAGTACTACCCCTTTGGTAGCCTCAGTTCTATAGTCATATTTCTAGGGTTTATTTCGGTTTAGTTTTGTCTGTTCATTTGTTTCATTTCCTTGTATTTCACATGAATGAAATCATCTGATATTTCTTTCTCTTTCTGACATATCCCACCTAGCTATTTCCTACCAGTTCCACTCACATTGTTGCAATTAGCAAAATTTCATTTTAGAAATATTCCATTGTGTATTTGTACTGTATCTTCCAAATCCACTCATCTGTCTGTGGGCTGACATGACTACCTAACATGACTACCACACACAGGGTGGCAATGAACACAGGAATGCATATACTCCTTTGCATTAATGTTTTTGCCTCCTTTGAGCAGATACCTAGGACTGGATGCTATATCTAATGGTAGATCCATTTCTAATATTTTGAGAAACTTCCATACTTGCTTTCTACAATGACTAGACAGCTGTATACATGCCCACCAACATTTATGATTTGTTTATTCTTTAGAACCATTCTCAAGAGTGTGAGTTAACTCACTGTAGTTTTGAGCTGCATTTTTCTGATAAATGATAACAAGCATTTTTTTCCATTTTCCCAATGGTCAGCTGTATTTGTTTTTCAGAAATGAGTTTAGTTATTCTGATCATTTTTAATTGTATTATTTGTCTTCTTTTTGTTAAGTTGTTCACTTATTTGAAAATCTTGGCTATTAGTCCTTTGTCAGATATATAATATATAAATATTTCCTTCCATTCAGTACAATATTTTCTTGTTGTTGTTTTTAGACTAGGTCTCAATATTTTTGCCTGTGGAACTGCAGGCTCATGTTGCCCAGGGTACCACAGACCTAAACAATCCCCAGCCTCAGCTTCCCAGGTAGCTGGGATTACAGGCACGCACCACCACGTCCAGCTATTTTTTTGGAACCAGGTCTCGCTACGGGCCCCAGGCGGGACTTGAACCACGATCCCCAGCCCTAGCCACTTCATAGGCTGAAGCTTTCAGGCACAAGCCACCGTGCCCGGCCTTATTTTCTTGTTTTAATGATAGTTTCTTCCATTGTGCCTAAGTATTTTAGTTTGATATATTGTCATTTATTTTTGGTTTTGTTTTCCTTTAGTATTCAGTTGAGTCCCCCAAAATAGAACCGAAACCAATGTCTCGGTGTTTTTCCTCTACACACTCACCATACTTTTTTTCCTATGTATTTTAAGGTTTCAGACCATATATTTAAATCTTTCATCTATTTTGAATTCATATTCATGTATGGGTCTAGCTTCATTCTTTTGCATCTAGTTTAGTTTCTAGTGGTCTAGTTTCATTCTTTTGCATCCAGTTTTACTAATGTCATTTGCAAAAAGAGTTTCCTTTTTCCATTTTACTCTTGACTCCTATGATAAATTAACTCTGTTCAAATGTGTTTTTTTTTTTTTCTAATTAGTTCTATTTCATTGGCTTGTGTGTCCATTTTTACTCTACTACCAAACCATTTTGAAAACTATAGCTTTGTAATATACTTTGAAGTCTGGTAGTGTGGTATCACAATTCTTTTCGTAAGAATTACTTTGGCTATTCTGGGTCTTTGTGGTTCAGTAATTTTGTTTTTGAAGAATGCCACTGAAACTCTGATAGGGATTACAATGAATCTCTATATTGCTTTGGGTAAGAAGTCCATTTTCACAGAGCTATTTCTTCCAATCCATGAGAACAGGGGCTATCTTTCCATTTCTTGTGCTGTCTTCTATATTATCAGTGTTTTACAGATTTTATAGTACAGGTTTTTCACCTCTTCTGTTAAGTTTGTTTCTAGGTATTTAATTCTTTTTGATGTGATACTAAATGGTATTTAATTTTTTTTTCTTTCTCTTCTAGCTTGTTTACATTTAGGAGTGTAACAAGTTTTTGTAAATTATTTTTTTCAGCATGCTGTACTGAATTACTGCTTCAACAATGTCTTAGTGGGATCTTGAGATTATATCTGTGTACACTATCATGTTTTCTACAAATAGTAATAATTTTGTGTGTTCTGCCCCAATCTGGATTCAATTTATATCTTTATCTTGCTTAACTGCTCTAGACAGAAGTTTATATATTATGTTGAACCACAGTGATTAAGTAGACATCCTTGTCTTATACCTCATCTTAGAGGAAAAGTTTTCAGTTTTTCACCACTGAGTATGATGTAGCTGTGGCTGAGGCATATATGACTTTTTAATGTTTAGGTGTTTTCCTTTCATCTCATTTTTTAGGGTTTTCTCTAAATAGATGCTGAATCTTGTCAAATGCTTTCTCTGCATCTACTATTATGATGATTTTTATCTTTATTTGAGATGATGTGGTGAAAATATAATGGCTGATTTTTGTATGCTGCACCATCCTTACATCTTTGGAATGAATCACATTTAGTCATGATGTGTGATATTATTAACATGTTAAAGTCAGTTTGCTAAGATTTTGTAGAGAATTTTTGCAAATATATTCATGAAGGATATTGATCGTCAATTTTCTCTTTTTTTTGATGTCCTTATCTGCTTTTTGTATTAGAGTAATACTGATCTTATAAAATGTGCTTTTTCTTCCATCCCTTTGTATGAATTTGAGAAGACTATATATAGTTTATCTTTGAATATCTAAAAGGACTCACAAATGAAACCTTCTGGGTCTAGGCATTTGGTTTACTTGCTGTTTTTGAGACTTTTGATTAGTGTTTCATGTTTCTGCTTACAATGGGTTTGTTCAGGTTTCCTACTTCTTTATGATTTGGTCTTGGAAAGGCGCATGCTTTAAAAAGTGTGTTCATTTCTTCTAGGTTATTTAATGGCACAAAGACGTGCATGGTAGATTCTTAAGACTCTCTTTAATTCTGAGTTGTCTGTAACTTCTCTTTTGTTTCTGATTCTATTTATTAGACTTTTCTTCCCCTTTTCTTAGTGAGCTTAGTGTCCTGAGGATACCAGACATGTTGAGGAAGACTAGGAACTGTGACATTAAGGCAAGGGTTATTAAAGTGAATTTCAAATATCTATTCACCTTGACATATAAACTAATAACTCAGTTGTTAGGATGCTGCTAAGATTTAAAGAAAGACCTTGATATTTTAATGGAGACCTACAAAAACAACCTTAACAGTAAAACTAGAACAAAAAAGTCTTACTTCTTATGCTCTGTTGGAATGAGAACAAGAGGAATAGTGCTTACTGTTTTTATAATTTTATTCTCATTGCTTAATGATAGAAGTTAAAACATTAGAAAACTGAGGTAACAGACATTAAGACTGTGGCAAGATAATTAGTCTTAGATGATTTAACAATAATCAGGAATAACTATGTGTTTACTGTCATTACTCACGGTCCTAAGGAGCATTTGAAGCAAGTTGTGGCTCCACAGCATTGGATTCTGGATAAACTAGTGCTGGTATTGTCCCTTTGTGCATCGCTGGTTCCATAAGCTGAGAATATCTCCCTCTGATTATTTTCCTCGGAAATAAGCTTAAGGGTGCTCTAACAAGAAATGAGATAAAGATCTGGTTCATTAAGACTGAGGGCAAGGTCTATACTGATATAACCTGCCCTGAAGGTTATACAGATGTCATCAGTATTGGTGAAAACTGAAGAGAAGCCAGGCACAGTGGCACATGCCTGTAAGTAGCAGCCTAGGAAGTCACAGTGGAGACCAGGGATCATGTTTCAGGTCCCGCCCCGGGTAACATAGCGAGACCTAGTTCCAAAAAAATATCTGGGCTGGTGGCACAGGTCTGTTATCCCAGCTACTTGAGAAGCTGAGGCTTGAGTCCATGGTACCCCGGGCAATGTGAGCCTGCAGTTCCACAGGCAAAAATAGCAAGACTTAGTCTCAAAGAAAAAAAAACTGAAGAGAATTTTTGATGATAAGTGATACACCAAGAGTTGCTTTGCTATTCCTAACATTATACCTGAGGAGGCCAAGTACAAGTTGTGCAAAGAGAAAAATTCGTGTGGGCACCAAAGAAATTCTCCATCCACTATCCTGACTACTTCATTAAGGTGAATGATACCATTTAAGCTGATTTGGACTGGTGAGATTAGATTTCAGCAGGTTTGACTTTGATAACCTGTCCATGGTTACTGGAGGTGCTACCATGGAAAAACTAATGTGACATCCAACAGAGAGAAAGACCAAAATACCATTTCATTTGATAAAATTCATGCGAGAGATGACAATGGCAACTGCTATGCCACCTACCTCTCCACGATTTGTTACTGGAAAATGTAACCAAACCATGGATTTCTCTTCCATAGGAAAAGGTATCTGCCTCACTACTGCTGAAAAGAGAAATAAGAGACTGGCAGTCAAAGCAGCAGTGAAATGCTTACTAGGTATGCAACCGGATGGAAGGGTGAAATGCTTGCTAGGTAATGCAGCTGATGCATAAAGATAATATAGCCTGATTTCTTTAAAAATCAAGAATAAAACAATACAGGGTGTTATTTAGGTGAATACAGGAAGGCGATAAACAGTGTAGCCTTGTGGGTAAGAATAGAGATATCAAAATCTATATAGATCTGGTGCTCACTTTGGCAGCACATATACTAAAATTGGAACGATACAAAGAGGGTCAGCATAGCCCCTGTGCAAGGATGACTCGCAAATTCGTAAAGCATTCCATATTTTTGAACAAAAAAAAAAAAAAGAAACCAAAAAACAAAATCTATATAGATCTGGGTGACATTAAAAATACTAAATCAGGACATTGTAAGAATATCATTAAAATACAGACATATACATACATACACATATTCATAAACCCCAATAACATGAGCTATTATTATACTCATGCACAGCCTGGAACCTAACAAACTCTTCACAGTAATGTTGCAGGTATTAATAGTAACAGGATATCTTGCCCTGAATCACAGGTAAATACTGGTGTAAGTTTATATGATTATTTAAAGAAAGATAAACATAGAATGACAGGGACCATTCTGAAATAAAGATAAACTTGGAAGTCTGAATAAAGGTAGAGTTATTCTAAGATTTCAACTTTTCTCTTTTTCTTTGCCACCATATATAGCTTTTACATAAAATGTAGAGAAACAGAGATGGTTCTCCCATTTTTAATGTATAGATACAAAATATATGCAGAGAATAGATCTCATATCTCTATGATGAAATAAGTGAGATTAGATTACAAAGAAAGATAAATTCAAATTCTCTAGTGGTATGTATATGAATGGTGAGATTTTCTGTACTTGTATTTTTTATGCAAAAACCTAATTAAAACATATTTTACAAAAGAAATATTTTTAAATAAATTTAATATGCCTCTATAGGACTGGATCAAATGGAGAGTTTTTCTGCCTAATTTCAGTTGTTCTGCTAACTGATACAACCTCTCATCTTTAATTTTAGTACTTTTCAGTACTCTGAATTTCTCATTCTTTGGGAAGGTATTATCTGTGATCTGTGGATGCTTGATTCTCTCGCCAGTGGTCTCAATCTAAAAGCTACAAGAACATCTGAATAAAAACCACTTTTCAATAAAAAATTAAAATGTATGTCAAAACTTAAAAGTTTTAGAAAACTATGTAAATATGAAATGTCTACATCATGATGTCCATATTGTTTCCCAGAAAGTGGAACTTTAAGATTAAATAAATCAATGTGTCCTTTACAATGAACATTAGATCCCTTTCAAACTTAAGTCCACAAACCATTTTCAGCATTACCAAAACTTTCTATACTTATTTAAATGGAGAAACAGCTCTTGTTGTATGTAAAACTTGACTTTCTTATGAGGTAGATTTTGTTTCTGCCAGTTAGGGGTGAATTTACAAGTCTACAGCCTCCTTGTGAAACCTGACCTCTTTCTTCCCTGCACAGTCAGTGCTAACATAAACCTAGAGCCCCAAAAGAAGTCATTAAAGCTGTGCTGTTAAGAGGCCAGAGCTCTATAAAATAGGCAAGAAACAAGGTCTCAAGAAACATGCACCAACCTCAAAAACAACTTTGCAAACATAATAAATGTAAGTGCCTATTTTATTTGTGACTTCCTCTTCTTCACCTGTCTACTTAATCATTTGCTTCTATGATTTACAGTCAGAAAAAAAGAGGATCAAAGGTGCTAAGAGGAAAATGCTTTCCAAACTTTTATTTGATCAGAAAACAACATATTTATGCTTCTCACTGAGAATGTGTGACTACAATGTAAAACTAATATACCATTCATACTTCTAAAGGTTGCAATGGAATTTAAAAAAACCTCAATGTATGCTGATTTTAAAACCAACTTAAAACTGATAGATGCACAGTCTGAAATACCATGACACCCAATAATTTAAAATAAAAGTCCAGCTTATTTTCTAGTGTAGAAAAATATCATTTTCTTGGTCGAAATACTTTAGTGACTCAGAATCCTGATCAAGGATTTAAAATAGTGTTCCTAATGTTGCTGCCAGCCAGAGGGTCCAGAGACCTCAACAGGAAAAGTAGGGGGTTATTAATGCCACACCCCCTCCTTCAGGAGTCCTCAATGATTGAGGAACTCAGGTGGCAGCAATGTTTCCATACTCCTTTGCTGTTTCAACATCTCTAAAGCACCAACTGCTAAGCTATCGGAAATCTATTAAGTAGGTCATCAAGAAAACAGGGATTTCTATCTCAACTCACAAATGTCCCCAATTTTAGTCCATTATATAAATCAAAGTTTATTTCTACAACACTAGTCTTTCTAAGTATGCATTTGTCTACTCCAAGTTTTACTTATGAAAACATAATTTTTTTGTTTCATCAAGTATAGTTCACTTTGAGTCTTCACACTTACAAACTGACCTGCAACTGAACAGAAAGTAAACAGAGGGACCCCATCCATTATTTAATCAAAGTATCAGGTTAGTATGCTTGACCTAGTGAGATTAAAAACCAACTAAGGTACAAGATTCAAACAAGTTGAAATATACCTTTATGATTAGACAATATTAGGCTCAAAAGTTATTTTAGAGAAAACAATGTGTTTAATAAAATAATAAAAATAAAAATATTTAATATTTTATTATTTATTAAAAATAAATTATTTCAAAATTTATTATAAAAAGTCATTAAAATAAATTGTTATCTAATTACAATGATGTAATAAAAATAATGTAATGTAAGAGAGCTGTGTCACATCAAACTTTTCAACTGTATTGAGTACACAGTAGGTATTCTGTAAACAGTTTATTGCTTAACTTCTAGTGAACATACTCTGCTTGAACTTGTTGGCAATTCTGAAAGCTATTTGCTGAGGTTCACATTTGTTTTTCAAAAAATATTTAGATGGAAATATTTCAAATAAATATAAATATATATAAATATAAATTAAAAAAGTCTAGGCTTTAGAAATAGATCCATGTTTAGTTTCCACAGAAGAGATTGCTATCATACTCCCTCTGTATCCATATCAAAGAATACCCAAGAATTCTTTACTTCCTTAATTTTTTATAAAGTCTATCCTGGAAGCAGGGCATGGTGGCACGTGCCTGTAGTCCAAGTGCTGGGAGGCAAGAGGCCTGGAAATCGCTTGAGTTCGTGGGTTTGAGACTACCCTGGGGCAATTTAGCAAGACCTGGTCTTGAAAAAGCAGCCAGGCATGGTGGCATGCGCCTGTAATCCCAGCTACTTGGGGGGCTGATGTTGGGGATCGCTTGAGTCCGCGGGATCTGGACAGCCCCAGGCAATATAGCGAGACCTAGTCTCAAAAACAAATAACAACCATCACCCTATCCTGCAAACTCCAAATTCTGCCCAAACATAAGCTCTTTGAATGGGAAGAGTGACAGAAAGCTCTTCATATTCCCTCCTGTCACCTGGACCATACCTGCTGTTCATAACCTTAGGTCCCTAGATCGTGAAATTCTTGAGTTCAGAGAATTAATATTGCAGGTGAGCTGCAAACACAAAAGCAGTGTCTTTCATACAAAAGGAGATCAATAACTGTTTCTTCAGTGAACTCATATCGTGTCATGACTTCCCTCCTACTCACAAAAGAAAACCATTTCTCTTCCATCCCTGAAGATTAACAGCATTGGTTGTCGTGCTCTGCTATATCATCTGGGCAAATTACTTGGTTTTTCTAAATACCATGTATAGTTATATATAAGTAAAATGCTTAGTGCCTGGAAAGGAAATATAATGTGTGTCAAAGTCCTGTAACGTTGAAAACACACAATCAACCTTAACCATTTCTATTATTTTATGGGGTACAACCTGCCAAAATTTCTTTCCTTACTACATAAAATCACTCCTTCTCCTAGCTTTTTTCCCTTTACTCCTAGTTTGAGAAAACAAATAATTCCAATTTATACCATGGTTAACCACCTTCTAGCACTCTCAATCCTACCCCTGATCACTTTATTTGGGCTCCTATTCCATTTGTTATTTTCATTCTCTTGCATCATTCCCACATTACTTGCACCTAAAACATATACAGATATTTCTTATCTTAAAAACAAATATAAAGATTTTCAGTCAATTTGTATTTTTAATTGATTGCATATATATATATATATATATCACTGTATACCCCAAGGATCTCCCACTACCTTGTCACTTGTGAACCACCATCTTAATCTCTTGTGTCTAATCCCTTCAGTTTCCCCCCTCCTTCTCTCTTGCTCTAAGCTTCAGTTCTGCTGACAGTTTTAAATTTTATGTGTCCTTTTGCTTGTTTGCTTTCCCTGGTTTATTTCTGCTAAGATGATTCCTTCTAGGTCTATCCATGTTATCACAAATGCATGACATTTGTCATTATTGATTGCTGAATAATACTCCAATTTGTACATATACCACAACTTTTTTTTTTACTTTTTGTATCTTTTTCTTTCAGTTTTTTTATTGATTTATTTATATGTATATAAAACATCACAGTCTACCCTGAGGTTTTCCCACCACCTTATCACCTATGAACCATCTTAATCTCTTGGGCACATCCCTCCCCTGATTTTACCCCCTACCCCCTCTGTCAGTTCTGCTAACAGTTTTAAATTTTTCTTGCCTGTTTGTTTTCCCTTTATCCCTCATATAAGTGAGACCATCAATATTCCTTTTTCATTCTTGCTCATTTCCACAAACATGCTCCATCCCTGTTGCTGTCAATGACATAAATTTGGTTTTTTTTGATTGATGAATAACATTCCACTGTGTACAGATACCACAACTTTCTGACCCATTTGTTTGTTTTGGGGCATTTGGATTGTTTCCATATCCTGGTTATTGTAAATAGTGCTGCAATGAACATCCAAAAAAAAAAAAAAAAAAAAAAAAGAAGGTGTCCTTTTGGATTAGTGTTTTTGTATCTTTTGGGTAGATTCTCAGCAGTGGGATTGCTGGATGGAATGGTAGTTCCATTTTCAGTAGTTTGAGGGTCCTCCATGCAGCTTTCCTTAGCAGCTGGACCAGTCTGCATTCCCAACAGCAGTGTATAAGTGTTCTCTCCACATCCACACCAACAGCCAAGCAAACATTAAATCCACCTCTTTTCTGTCATTGCTGTTCTTCGGAAATGACTCCATCCACTTGATTCTTTGCTTCTGATGAGATCGGGAGGGGTGGCAATAAGAGCGGCTCTCTTAAGCCACAGGTGTCTAATATGCCCAGCTCAGCAGTCTCCTGGGAATGAGTTTCATCTTAAGAGACTGGCACTTAAGAATTTGGTTCAAAAGCAATTCGCCTGTTTAGGTGAGGACTGATGTCAGATTCTTACTCATAATTAGGGAAACCATCAGAACTCATAACTCATGATGTTATGAAGGAGGGGGGAGGAGCTGAATTTATGCTGCTGGGTAAACTACTGAAAATTTTAACAGGATATCTCTAGCGGAACAAACAGGGCCGTAACAGGTATGCTCACCCTTGAAATTACTGTAGTACCTGCTGCAACAGAGCACAGAAAACATAATTCATCCACTTAGCCTGCCTGGAAAACACCTGGAGAAAGAAACCATTATCTTCACCTGAGGATGAAACTCAATTAACGAAGAAACCAGTAGCTCCTGTCTCCCCTAGGGTCCTGAATACAAGGCTTGAACTAACCTGGAACTAACTAAAAATCTACTTCTCCCACAGATTCTTTGTTACTTTCGTTATAGCAGTCCAGATCTCATACTGTAATGTCTAGTGTTATCTGTATAGATGCCTGAACAGCTGCAGTTATTTGATACTTGCCAATTGATTTTCATCTTAGAGAAAAAAATTATAGTCGCTGATTTTTGTTGTCTAAGAATTATAGTCGCTGACGTTTGTTGTTTAACAAGGCTTCACACATCCTCAATTTCCCCCCCAACGTTCTTCCTCCTCGTTTCTTAACCCTCTTCTCACACATCTTTATCTGGCAGACATTTTGTGAAACAATGGTGGCCTGGACTGAAGGAGTAAATAGGGGTGGAGACATGGGGACAGAATTGAGAGACCTCTGGGAGGTGGGAGTTAAGGTGAGCAGACTTAGTACAGGTGCTCTGAGTGTAGGATAACAAACATTCTTAAACCTTGTTGCTGGAAGTACAATAGTTAAAAAGTCTAATACATAATAAAAAATGCCTAAGGAAGCTACTACACCTCCACTTAACAGAACTCGTACAGCTCTTAAGTAGCTACATCATTTAAGCAAAAAATCTTGGGAGATGGACAAACTGTTCACAAAAGTTCAACCAGTGAGTCCCACGCTTTCAGTTTCTTTTAGTTTTAAGGAAATATGAACAGGCTAATAATTTTTTTTTTTTTTTTTGGCCAGCATCTAGAGCTAGATAGCATTTAACAACAATGATAGGTTTAATAGAACAGTGCTGGCTGATATTGATATGAAGAGTGAAGTGACATGAGTCCATCTGACTAGGAAGAAAACAAATACTTAAGCAGAAACATTTTAATTCTTTGGAAATTTTAAGAGAAGCTGAACAGAAACTCAAAAAGGTTTTCAAATAAATAGTTTCTCAGTAACAGAAAACTATCATACTGTTGGAAAGTAGCAAGACTGGAACAAGGAATGTATCTAAACAGTAGCTACTATAATTACGAAAACATTTTTTATTAGCCATAGATCTAGAGGGCTTTATGCTAAGTGAAATACAACAGAGTAAGACAAATACCTTATGATTTCACTCATGTGAAAACAAAACTAATGAGCAAACAAAATCAACAAAATTTGCTGCTTGTTCATCTTAAACAATATGAAAAAATATTTCCAAATTAGGTGGAAAGTTGAAAATTGAATGACTTTCATTAAAATGCCCCTTTCCTGATACCATAATTCCAGTGGATTATGTTGTGCTTTCAGCAGATATATCACTGAAATAACAGAGTATAGAGACAGATCCTAGCAATCACAAGGTCCAAGTTCTTGTCCTGACTTATTCACTCATCTTTAACATGTAATATTGGATAGGTCATCATTTCTCTTGATTTGGTACCATTCCCCTCTTCTGAGCTGGGAATAAAATTACAGGTGTGATTTCTATGCCCCCTTTAGAGCTTTTGACCTGGAGCACAGATGGATTTTAGTTATAATAAAGCAAGAGTTACAGCAACCAGAGAAAAAAATGAAAAACAGAATTGGATTGAGGTTAGGAACCTATATTCTTTCCAGCCTCCATCAAAAATGAGCTGTGTGACCTGCCAAAAATAAGTTCTCCTTGGTTCTCAGTGTCCTCACACACAAAATGATAGTGCTCTTCTCAGCAATTACTGCCACAAATAGAATAAACTCAAACTGGGTCCTAGACCTAAATGCAAAGCATAAAGTCATAAAACTCTTAGAAACGAAGATTAAAAAATCCTTGTGACCCTGAAAATTTTGCAAATCATAAATCTGACAAAAGATTCTTATCCAGATATCTAAAGAACTCTCAACAACTCAATAGGAAACAGCCAATTAAAAACTGTACAAAAATCTAAACATATATGCTACCAAACAAGATACATAGATAGTAACTAAACATAGGTGATGATGACCAACCTCACCAGTCACAGAGCCATACAAATCAAAACTACAAAGAGATACAACTACACAGCTATCAGAATGACTCGGGTGAAAACCACTGAAAACACCAAGTGCATGAGTGTGCAGTACCTGGAGCTCTCATACACTGTTGAAAGGAACACCAAAAAAAGTTACACTGGAAAATAATTTGGCAGTTCCTTATAAAGTTTGCCACACATTTTAAACACAACCCATCATTCCTATCCTTATATATTTACTTAATACAAATGCAAACAGGTATACACAAAAACTTGTAAGAAAAAAGTTTATAGAAGCTTTTTTTCATAATGACCCCAACCTGTAAACAACCCTCCAACCTGTGAACGAACAACTACAGTAAATTTATACAATGGAATAACTGCTCAGAAGTAGAAAGGACCAAACTGATATACTTGAGACAGCTGAATCACAGATGTCTGATGCCAAGTGAAAGAAACAAGACTGAAAGACTACATACTGCATAAGTCCATTTATATGACTTTCTGGAAAATGTGGCTACCTAGGAGTTAGGGGAAAGTACACAAGGCAGCAAGAAAGAATGTCTTTTGGTGCTGAAAAAACTCTAAATCCTGTCTAATGTCAACCAAATCATTACTATGTATACAACAAAATTTACACATCCTAAGACTCAAGAAAAAGTGAGTTTTACATATGCATATTAAATAATAAGTTTCAAAAAAGATTTCCTTACAAAGGAGGGAGGCTTTAAATTTTCTGACCATTCTTAACAAAGAACTGCAATTTAAGCAAGATAACAGTACACATAAATTTTAAAGACCATCTCCACTTCTGTGAGGTCCTACCCGATTACCAAGTAGAATTAAAGACACTTCTGCTCCCAGGGTTGCAGAGTATTCTGTTTGCTTCACTGAACTCACAGTAGCTCTCCTTTAGGCTTCTATTCACAAGACAGAGCTTGCTTCTTCTCATCTTTGTGCTCCTGGCACAGCACCACAGGTACATAAGCACTCAATAGAAAACTGATAAACACATGAATAAAATATAGCCTAATGTTCATATACATTCTGTTCAGTCGCCACCTCCTTCATCAGAAGTATAGATAGCATGTATACATAATAATCTGAGGGATAATATGTACACATAGCAATCGCGCTAAAGTCAAGCAATTAAGACGATGGTTCATGATGACAAGGTGGTGGGAGAACCTTGGGGTAGACAACAATGTAAAAGTTATATATATATGTGCAATCAATTAAAAAAAATTTTTAAAAAGAAAAAATAATTGAAAAAAAGCAAAGTTTACATTATCTTCAATAATACTATACAAGAAGTTTACACTACAAAATATATTCTAATAACTAGAAATGGATTAATATTCCTGAGAAACAGAAAAGGTAAGAAACCTAGAGCCCTCGTAATTCACTACTTTTTGAGATGACGGGAACAGTCACATTTCTTGAAAGACTACAAGAGTGAGGAGTCAGGAAAACACTACAGGCACATTAATGAAGACAACACAGACACATTCTGAAAAATGAGCTCTTCCTTGGTAAGGCTCAGTAAAGCTTTCTGCCTCTTGGTTCCATCAGCACACTGCAGGACTGTAATTCTGACACACACCTTTTATGGCTGCTGGTCCACCACAGTTTGCAGGTGCATGTCTGTTTGCAGGTACCATGGCATCCTGAGACCATTTGGGGATGTCTTATAATATTTGACCTGATATAGACTGTAGCAGGCATGAGTTTATTCTGAATTTGGTCCTAGAACCAACTTGTCTGGCCCAAGGAACTTCTCATGAGAAAGATTTTCTAGAAGCTGCAGGAGTCTGGAATTCATGGTTAACCAAGACTGCTGAGCATCTGAGTGCGCCTTAAGGATTAAACTTGCACCAATGAATGTTCAAATAAAGATGCACTGACTTGCACATGCATCTGTGCCATCTTCATACTTCCACTCTCCTAAAGCAGAGAAGAAAAAACTTGTACAGAAGAAAAGATTTGCAGTGTTGAAATCACACCCATTTCTGACATTCTCATCTGCAGCAGAAGTAGTTCTCTAGGTACACCTTAGCTTCTCTTCTATGACTGATGTTGTCCAACCTACAGAGTAGCAGTATCTAGAATGACAGGCAACTAGGGTGAGTTCTTAGGACCAAATCATAACAAGCATCAAAGTACATGTGGAAATGTGAGACTATGAAAGAAAGAATCCATCTTGGTGGTAATTTAAGGAAGAGATTAGGAACCAGGTAAATTGCACAATTTCATTTACTAAAAATAAGCAAAATAAATAGGAGCATGCCGTCAATTGGAAAAATCCAAAAATATGAAAGGTTTTCCATAATCATTAAACCATCATAAAATTACTCCCAACATTCCCTGTCTTCCATTCTAGGGCTGATAAAACAAAAATAAATCCCTACACACTCTGCTTTTATCTTTCCCAACTGTTACTTAATCTTGAGTTTTAAAAATAACCAGTCTCCTCCATACGGTAGTCTAATAACATAGACAAAATCCTGTTAGTTTGGGAGTAAAATCTGATCTCACTTTGAAAGACATCCCCAACTGGGATTTTCCTCTTCTCAAATTATCTTCTTTCCAGAAACAGTATGTGGTAACAGAAGTGTATGAGACATGCTAATGCGTTTATCAAGTGATTATTCTTGGCCCCTCTGCTGGCAAAAACAAGCAGGAAGCGACTCAGAAAAAACAAGCATAGTAAGCCACATTAACCAGCTTCAAAGCTGTTCAACTTGTGTGGTTCCTATGAATTCAAGGAGAAGAGAGAATGTGCTGTTGCTTTGTCTTTACCAGGACTACTTCCCCTTCAGCCTTTTGCCAAGTGATTGCCTTATATTGCCTAATCCAAGAGATGCCTTTCTTATGCCTTGTTGTCATTCCATAAAGAATTAGTTCTGCTTAATAGCTCAACTGTGCAGGAAGAACATTCCATGCAATTTTACACTTTGCATCAGTCAGAGAAACAGAAGGATCAAAAAAGCATTAAGACTGTGAGGTTTTGAAACAAAATTCATGTCACTTAGCAACTTCATCCGTGTAGAAACTTATAATGAGAAAAATCACAAAACTCATTAAAATTACAGGAGAAATGTTTCTACTAAGATTTCTTTTACTTTACCAAATAACTATCTTAAAGACTTTTAAATCAATTCAAGAGCTATAGTATATTGAACTTGCTGATAAACTTTATAGTAGTCTTCTCCACTGTTTTTAGACACTACTTGTTCAGAAAGCCTCGTTTTTGCTTTTTCCCAAATAAGCTGACATTCAGTGGATCTTTAGTAAATGCCTATTGTGCAATACAATTCAAAATAGTTTATATATAATTACAATTTATTAGAGCAATTAAATGATCTACATATGACATTCAATTTATAAACTAGGAATCAATCACTGTGAAATGTCTGGGTATATCTTTCATCTTCTAAAGACTGTTAAATTAAAGGCCAAGTCTATTTAATTACAGCAGGAAAAAACAAAGTATGAATATAACTACACACACACACACACACACACACACACACACATCAGATGACCTTGTTAAAGTGAATTCATAAAGAGGACCTTTAATTCTAAGCTACCTGTTCACATATAATAAAGCCTTTTAATAAATCTATAGCCCACTTACTAGATTTGACCACACAATCCTAAAGGGGAGAAGAAATGACCATACCATATATCTTAAATACATTAATATATTCAATAGCCATGAAAGTTTTAACAGGTAAATAACTATCTTCGCTAGCATGAGGGGAACTATGTTCTGTGAGATTAAGTTATTTGCTCTGGATCATAGAGTTAATAAACACTGAGACAAAGAGTCAAAATGTTGTGTTTTTTTTTTTTTTTAAAGATTATACCCAAACTGCAGCCCTAGAGATATAAGGAAATCACACAAAGAATAAACAACAGTACTTTATAGTAGTATCACTAACTTGGCCTCATGAGCTTACTTTCCCAATTGGAAATAGATATTCATGCACAAAAAATAGGAGATTTCTTTTTCTCCAATTTCCTCTCTTTTAAACTTTCCTAGAAGCAGCAGTAAAAGCGTATTTACCTAACCTTCCACTCAAGTGTGTATTGCGTGACTCTCAAAGTCATCAGTGAGGATCTTTTTCATCAGTAATTCTTTCTAGCTATTTTTGACTAATCATCCATTAAATTCTACAATCATTTATCTGATATTCCACATTACTGCCAATATGGACTTTCTTATCTACCCCACATAAATTCATTTGCTATTCTTTAAAAAATACTCAGGATGCTACAAGAGCCTTTTCTCCCAACCCCTCCTCCCCCAAGGAAGAAATCAACAGAGTAAGGACAAGTAGGGAGTAGGGAAGAGCAAGAGGAGGGAAGGCTTCACAGAGGAGATGACATAGTTGGGTGAGGGTTGAATAGCAAGGGATTATCAAAGGTGGGCCAGGAAGAGGGCAGCACAGAGCAATGACAGAGTACAACACATCTGGAGAGCTTAAATTTCAATTTGCAAGAATTGGGGTATGTAAAATAGTCAGATGGAGAAAAGTGGGTGACGAGGGATGCATACAGTTGCCACACAGGCAAAGGTCCAGATGATGAAGTCTTGCCTAATTATGTACGTGCCAACATTTGCTACTCTAAGTGTGGTCCTTGGACCAGTCAAACTTACTTGAAACACAGAATATCTGGTCTCACCCCATAGCTAACAAAAGTCAATCAGGCAACCTTTATGCACTTTAACACTTGAGAAGCACAGTTCTTCTGAAGGCTATGAAAAGTTCCTGAAATAGGTTAAGCATGAGTTCAACATAATAGACTTGAAAACAATATGGAAGTTTATGAGAAGGTGCAGATGCAAACATAGTTGTTTTTTTTTGTTGTTTTTTCATGGTTTGCTTGCTATTGGACTCTTCCATTGAGAACAATGATTTTGTGAAAGCACTTCCCACTTTTTTTTCTTTTGGGAGTACAAGGAAGTTTTGTTTTTTTTTTTTTTTTGCCACCAATTTTAAATAGTTTCATAGTTTTTTACTATTTTATTTATTCTTTTAATTTCTTACATAGGTAAATGGTTGCTGGAATGCCTTCCCCTCCCCTCCGCCGCCCCCCTCTGTTCACTCGATTCCTCTCTCCTTGTTTGTTGATTATGTTAAGTCCATTGGTCTCCTCCTTTTCTATAGCACTGTCCTTCTGTTGGGTGAGGGACTGTGTTCCTGGGACACAGCATACTGTGCGTGAAGGTTTGCAGTCTTAGCTTTGCAGCGGACAGCAAGTCCATGCTCATTTGAGGTAGTCCACTTAGCTTTGCAAACGAGTCCATGCTCGTTTGAGGTCCATCAATGTCTTCTCATTGCTGGCTGCCCTCTTCAGCCCATTCTCCTTGCCAATCCGCTGCCTCTTCGCCCCATAGCATTGTCCTCTGGCTTAGGGGTCCTTTCTCCCAGCCATTGTTAGGAAAGAAGTTTCTCTATGTGGGCAGGCATCCACTGATGGACTTTACAAATCATCTCTTCTCCATCAGCTTGCAGATTTGCTGTGGAGCAGATGCCCCGACTCTGCGGCCCTCCTCTTCCAAGACCTGCGGAGGAGCATCTTGTTTTCTTGAGTGGCATATCCCAAAATGGGGTCTTGGTTCATCCACTCCCAGTGAGGCCATGGGTGCAATTCTGTGATGGATCTTTACCATGGTCATTTCTCCAATTCAATATGCATTGTCTTTCTTGATGTTCCTTTTCCTGCGTTCCACAGGATTTTGATCTGGTCCCTCACCCATTCTGTTACCGTTTGCAATGTCTGTGTTCTTCCTATTCCTCCTGAGGACTAAGTGGAGTGAGAGTGAAAAAGAAGGGGTGTCCTGAAAGCCCCCCGACCCCGACCCCTACCCCCACCACCCGCAGTGGCATCCCCCAGAGTGGGGGCATGGCCCCGAGCCTCACAGTTGCACAGTCGCAACTGACCCAGGAATGGAAGTCTGGACGGTGGAGAGTTTTGCTGGGCCCACAGGGGGCTGCGACGTGCAATCCCCTATTGGTGGGTAGGGAGAGTTCCCTACTCCACCCCGCAGTCCCTCTCACCACCCACGCTGGAGCCATGCCCCAATGTCCGGCACCCTCTGCCCCTCACTGGCTAAGGGGCAGTGTTGATCCCAAGGCAGGCCTGTAGCCCACCACTTCTCACTTTTTTACTGTTTCTACAGAGCTGTTAACACTTTCATAGTTATTAAACATGTTAATGTTTTTAAGGTATGTAGTACGGTCATTTCTTCTTCCCTTTAGGACTGTGTGGCCAAACCTAGTAAGTAAGCTCTAGGTCTATTATAGGAGATGGGGGTGGGGAAGAGGCTGTAAATAGGAAGTGGCTGGTAAAAGAGAAAAAACTTTCAACTGTGACATGAATGAAGCGAAAGGACCTAATGCAAAACATGGTGGCTATAGTTGATAACACTAAATTGTCTAATAGAAATCTGTTAATAAAGTAGAACTTAAAATGTTCTCACCAAAAGAAGATACAATAGTAACAGATGTGTTAATTAACTAGATGAGGAGAAAGCTTTCACAATGTATATTAAATCACTATGATGTATAATTTAAGTATCTTACAGTGAATTATGCCTCGAAAAATCTGTAGTTTTTCCAAAGTGCTTCTTTTCTAATATGGAGTCTCCTACTGACAGAAGGAACGTTGAAGGTTATTTCAAATACAAAGAATATACCTTTTTAAGGACAAAATTGTATCTATACCCATCTAATGATTTAAATAAAATGTCTACAATCATGTTCCTAAGACATGTTGCGTTCATATGCCTAAGACATGTTGTGTTCATCAACACAAATAGTTCACTCTTATTTGGCCTAGTAATAGTCTTTTAATTATTTCAGTAGGGGAGAAATAGGCTGTATTTCATTTTTAAATGAGAAAAAAATATTGCAATCTTTAGTTCAGAATAAAAGCACATATTGCATCATAGCCATAAAGAACTCTCCTATAAGGCGTTCAATAAGCCAAATCAAAACAATGCAGAGTTTATAGGACTAGCTCATATTTCAACTGTTGTCTAGTGTCACATTTGTTTAAGCAAAGGAAAGTTAACGATAAAATATGGTATTCAGCAATGAAGAGTCAAAGAGTTTTTCTGTGATGGCTTACAGCAACTATAGAGAAAAGACTTTATGCTTTAAAAATGGTGATCCTGCTGAAAAAGACAGTAAAATTGTTTCTTAAAAACATTAACAAATAGCTGAGCGTGGTGGCGCGCGCCTGTAAGCCCAGCTACCTGGGAAGCTGAGGCTGGGGATTGCTTGAGTCTGTGGTACCCCAGGCAATGTGAGCCTACGGTTCCATGGGCAAAAACAGCGAGACCTAGTCTCAAAAAATTTCAAGATGCCTGTCCACACGAGTAACTTCCTTACTGACAATGGCCAGCAATGAGCCCCCCCCGCCTCCCCCAAGCCAGAGGCCAGAGGACTGAGCTACAAATTGAAGAAACAGCAAAACAACACAGAGAATGGACTATAAATGACCTCAAATGAACATGGACAGACTGCCTAACATAATGTTAAGAATGAAAACCTACCAACACATTTACTGTACCCCAGGAACAGCAAAAGGACATTGCCACAGAAAAGGAAGAGACCGGTGGACTTAACATAGATGAACAAACATCAAAGAGAGAGGAGTCAGAGTGAACAGAGCGGGTGGTCAGGGGGAGGGGAAGACATTCCAATAATTGATGACTCATGTAATAAATTAAATGAATAATAATTACAAAAAAATTAACAGTCAAAATGTAGTTACTAACTGCTTAAACATGTAATATATCTTTTATCATAACCCGGAAAATAGATACTGCTACTTATCTCAGGTCTTATAGTCATCAGACCCAAGAGTGATATTCCAAAAGAACCATGACTTTGGCAGGAATAAAACTCACTGAGAACCAACTGTAAAGCTGGATTCCCCAACTTTGCATGCAGTGTTATTCATAGCCTAATGCAAATTTTCCACGACTTAGTAGGTAACCCATGTTTCTTTCAAGAAAACTACGGTGAGGCCAGGCATGGTGGTACATGCCTGTATGCGGCAGTCTAGGAAGCCGCAGCTAGAACCGGGGATCGTGGTTCGAGTCCTGCTTGGGGCAACGTTGTGAGACCTAGTTCCAAGAAAATAGCTGGGCGTGATGGTGTGCGCCTGTAATCCCAGCTATCTGGGAAGTTGAGACTGGAGATAGCTTGAGTCCATGGTACCCCCAGGCAACTTGAGCCTGCGGTTCCATGGGCAAAAATAGCGAGACCTAGCCTCAAAAAACGAAAGAAAAGATATGGTGTGTCAGGTAGCTTGAAAAATTTCTGGAAATAAACCAATGTTCAGAAGCCACCAAGGCACTTTTTTCCAACACCTTCTATTCCATGATGAGCATTTTCCACAAACACACACTTGTTGATGGAAAGAGTCTAAATTTATGTTCATGGAAAGGTGCAGTAAGGCAGAGAGAACTGCAACAATACAATGAGAAGAATTTTTTAAGGTTTTTTAAATTTACTGTTTAAAATTTCTTATTACTATAATTATGGGTATCAGGAAATAATGAAGCTACAGACTAGAGAAGATCAGTAACAAAAAGTTTGTATATTCAATGAAAATAAAAGGTAATAAGCAATAGATAGAGACTACCACCCATTCAATGGAATCACTACTTTGGAAAATAGACTGGTAGTTTCTTTCTTTCTTTTTTTAAAATTATTATAAAATTTATTCCTGTTGACAATTTAGGCTATAGACATGTACATAAAAATTCCATAAAAGGGATCAGTATGTGGGGGGGTGAGGAGGGGGTAGATATGGGAGGGAGTGGTCAGGGAGGGAAGATGGTGGGTGGTCCCCAGGGAATACAAAGATGTGAAACACATATATAAAAAAAATAATTAAGAAAAAAAATGAATCAGTACAATTTCTACACTGGGGAGAAGCAGCTCTTCTGCCTGCCTGGCGCTACGCAGATGGCTCTCTTTTTCTTTCTCTATTCCCTAATAACCCTGTCCTTTTTTTTTTTTAATTTAAATTTTGTAAAATTTGCATATATATGTGTATTTATATTTATATTACATTATTGCATTATTGTGTACCCCCGGGCTTTCCCACTTTACTAACACTTGTTAACCATCCTGATCTTTTGTGCTCTTCACCACCCGCTCCCCCCCACCCCCGCCTGCCTTCTTCCCCCTCCTCCTCTCTCACTCCATGGTTCAGTCTCATTGGTTTTCATTCTTTCTTATTTGTTTGTTTTCCCCTATATCCATCATATGTGAAACCATCCTGTATTTCTCTTTTTCTTTTTGACTTATTTCTGCTAATATGAGTCTTTCTAGTTCCATCCATATTGCTGCGAATGGCATGTTTGTCCTCCTTGATTGATGTGTAGTATTCCATCGTGTATATGTACCACATTTTTTTAAGCCAATCTTCTGTTTTGGGGCATTTGGTTTGTTTCCAAATCTGGCAATTGTAAAAAGAGCTGCAATGAATATGCGTGTACAGGTGTCCTTTTGACTTAGTGTTTTCGTGTCTTCTGGGTAGATTCCTAGTAGTGGGATTGCTGGGTCAAATGGTAAGTCCACTTTCAATTGTTTGAGGGTCCTCCACACAGTTTTCCATAGTGGCTGGACCAGTTTGCACTCCCACCAGCAGTGTAAGAGAGTTCCTTTTTCTCCACATCTGCGTCAACATTTGTTATCTGTTTTATTTATATGGGCCATTCTTACTGGTGTAAGATGGTATCTCAGTGTGGTTTTAATTTGCATTTCCCTGATTATTAGTTATATGGAGCATTTTTTCATATGCCTATTAGCCATTTGTATCTCCTCTTTGGTGAAGTGTCTTTTTAGTTCTCCCCATTTTTTGAGTGGGATTTTTGCTTTTTTTTGTTAAGCTGTAGGAGCTTTTTGTGGATCTTTGTTATCAGACCCTTGTCACTTATCTGGAGAGCAAAAATTTTCTCCCACGGACTGGTAGTTTCTTAAAATGTTAAATACTGCCAGGTGTGGTGGTACATGCCTGTAATCCCATCACTGGGAGGCCAGGGCCAGGGACCACTTGAGTCCCTGGGTTTGAGATTACCCGGAGCAACATAGTGAGACGCAGTGTCTAAAAGTTAGCTGGGTGTGGTGGCACGTACCTGTAATTCCAGCTGCCTGAGAGGCTGAGGCTAGGGATCACTCGAGTCTGTGGGTTTGGGACTACCCTGGACAACACAGCGAGACCTAGTCTCTTTTAAAAAAAAAAGTTAAATACTTACTATACAACTGAGTTATTGACCTTCCAGGTATGGAGGCAGGAGAAATGAGCTCATAGTTCACACAAAGATATGTGCAAAGATGTTTCTAGAAGCCTTATTTGTCTTAGTGCTAGACTTTTGAGAGCCAGTTCTTATGTCCATTAGTAAGTGAATGAATAAACAGTGTGGCATGGTCATACAATGGAATACCACTCAACAAGAAAAAAAGAACAACTGATATATATACAAAGTGGGTAAATCTCAAAATATTTATGCGGAATGTAGTCAAAGTGCACATATTATATGAATCCATTTACATAACATTCTGAAAAAGCCTAACTAATTGACAATGACAGAAAACAAACAAATGGTTGCCTGGAGATGGGGAGGAGGGATGGATTACAAAAATGCATGAGGAAATTTGGTAATGACAAGTGTGCTCATTCATCATGGTAACAGTTTCACTGGTACATACATATGTCAAAGTTAGCAAATAGTGAACTTCAAATAATTTTTGTTTGCAATAACCAAACCTCAATAAAAATTATTAAAAACAGGAAAAAAATTAAGTTTATATGTATGTTTATATACATATTTGCAAATGCATAGAACAGGACTTGGAACATTCTACATAATCATTAGCAATGACTACCTCTAGAAGAACTAATCACATAATTTCTCCCCTATTTCAATATTAATGATAAGTATGTATAACTTCTGCAACTTTAAAAATAAATCAGTCAGTACCCGTAAAAGCCTAAAAAAAAATAAAATCAGTGGGTATACTTAAAAGTTTTTAAAAATTCTTTTAGAATCACAAACATTCCATTAGTTTCTTCATGCTCAAATGTTAAAATAAACACAATTTTGACTTAATTTTAGTGCCATTCTAAGTAGAATACTGATTATAACGGTTATTCTATATTTTTTGTTTGTTTTTTGTATAGCAGTAGTTACTATGTAAAGTATACAAGTCTTTTCACAACCTAATTGTTATAGTACTTCTCACACCAAACCCCCACCCTTATACCCCAGAGGAAAATGTTCTCTAACTTCAAACCATGAAATTACTCATATTCAGTTCCTTAAATGCATTCAAGTGATTCATGATCAACTTAAGTATGTAGAGCTAATGTAACCAAAACTACCAATCAAATATTTGTGAACTTGCAAATATTATCTATGACACTGGGAGACAGAAGGAAGTATGAAGGCTTACACTTGTTTGCCTTTGTCAGAGGACTTGCCTCTTCCTCGCTAAAAGGTTTTATACTAGATATATTAAAAGACACACTCAAAAAACAAATCTCATGGTAGGAACTCAAAAACAGTGAATTCAGACCCATCAATTATTAGCTGTGTGACTTTTTAAGGTACTTAATATCTCTGGATCTTAGTTCCTCGATCTATAAAAGCTGTACAAAAATTTCCACATAAAAGATTTAGTTCTGTACATCCCTTTCCACTCTACAATCCTGGTTGATTTGTAGCTTCTGTCTTCCAACATTTCCTGATCATTAGGTACTATTTACAGATATACTCATGTTTTGTCTATCCCATAGTTGGTCTTCTGAGTTTCTTTTTTGTTACAAGCTTCTGTCTCTTTTGCCTTTTCCTACTGTTGTCCTCCATCACTACATCTCCTACTCACTGTTCAACCCCATCATAAAACTTAGGAATGGACCATACAATTTAGCCTCAGTTCTCAGCTGATTTTGAAGCTGGATCCCAACATGGGTAGTATTAAAATTTAGGCACTGCTGCCTTAAACTGTGTCTGAAAAACACAGAGGTAAAAGATGGCCTAAACAGGATAAGGGTACTTCCTTCTTTTACTTTGTTGCAAATCCCAGTTGGGGAAGAGATAATGAAGCACCAAGAGGGTGTGTGAGGGGAAACTGGTTGGAGCCTCTGGTTTTCAGGAGAAAAAAAAAAGGAGATAAAAGGAAAGGAGCAGAGAGTGAGAGGGATAGAT